>MU224520.1:951548-982124 GCA_018584345.1 Thuja plicata
AACTCATAACACAAGATATGATTACGGGGAAACCTTGATCAGAGGAAAACCCCGGTGGGAATTAGTACCCACAAATATTGTACTAGTATAGTGAACCTGTTAAAGTTCCTTTGCCCTGTTAGAAGCAATCTTTACAATGCAAGTACAATGACCTTGTTAAAGGTTTGACCCTGTTAGGAGTCTTTTACAAAAACCTGTTAAAGGTATATGGCTCACTACCCAATAAGATGAAGGCTACAACCTTCTGATAGTTGATATACACTATATCAAAAGTGAACTGCTGTGATGACACTGCTGTCTGATCAATTCTGTGTATGCGTGAATGATCTTGCTCTCTTAAAGAGCTTTATCTCATACTGAATTCATCATATTGCTCTTCTATATCTTTCTCTTGCATATTAATCGACACTTGTAACATAACTTTACATTACATATTTATATGTTCATACCCGAATAGACGTGACCCAAAATAAGACTTATGGTCGGCCCCAAAACATAATACACAACACTTCCGAGCAAGTTGGCTTAAGCATGTTTAAAAAAATACTAATTACATCATTAAAAACATATAAGCAAAGGCGCTTGGCCATTACATAACAAAATAATTCACGCTGATCAAAACACTAGTCGGCTTCCATGCTCTGTCTTCTGGACTGCTGGTGTATTGATCTATCTGTAACTTCTCCGTACTATCATGCTGTACCATGCATGTCTGGACTTATTATTTAGACATCACATAGAACATATATCTAAATGCGCATACTCTGATTTGATGTCTCGCACGTGCGCTGATGTGCTGATCGCTGTATATCTCTGTCTGCCCTGTTTCCATACTTAGTCATTTTATCTTCTAAGTTATCTTTGACAGAAAATTAATATGACTTTTTTGCCATGATGACAACACAAAATGAGTCATGCATCCTCTAGGAGTCAACTTTCCAACAATCTCCCCCTTTTTCATTTATGGCAGCAAAGGAATGTGGCCAAGTTTCCCAAAATGACTTAACACAAAAAAATAACTGTATATCATAACATCTTTTACATATATACATATTCTGATCTCCATATATACACATTCTATATTACTCCCCCTTTGACATTAATGACAAAGGTGTACAAAAATTGTGAGTCTCAAGATTCTTATTCCATGTAGACTTCAAGGTACACAATCTGAAGATATTGGATCTCTTTCTGCCAGAATACTTTCATTGCATCAACTGTCTGTAGATGCGCACATAAGGCATATGTCAGCTTCCCCATATTTATCAGATCCATGCAAGGACCTTGATCATATGTCACAATGGTGGCATCAATCTATTTGATGTTCTCATTTAGGACTACTAGAGAGGGCGCAAGTGCATTTCTTAACTGAGTTTGTCAGACTCTTATCTTGCTGATCTCCAACTTAGCCTTTTCAATTTTGTCTAACTGACCTTGATAGAAATTGTTACATATGTTCATATCTTTGGTAGATGTCTCAACTAATTTTCTAATAGTGTCCACCATGATCTCTGCCTCTTCTATCTTCTTGATATGTTCAGAGGTGAACTTCACTCTGTCCATGCAGTTTGCTATGAATTTCTTTCCCTTAACTGCCAATTCTTTTAGTATGGACTGCCCAATCTTTAAAGAGTTTAAGTCTAAGGTAAAGTTCTTTACAAATTCATTCAGTCTCTCCTTTTTATATTCATCTTCTGCAATTCTAGTAGCAGAGTCTACTAGATTTTTAAAGTGAGCTTTAAATCTTGTTAGAACACTGTCAGCATCTTCAACTGATTGAATCTTGGCTACTTTCTTATCTCTAGGTACTAAATCATTCAGAATGTTAACTGACTCCAAGAAAAGAGGGTTCCTCATAACCTATTTTTCTTTTTCCTTTTCCATAGCTAGCACACTGATCTTCATTAAGTCCTCTTCTCCCCATGCATCTAGACTTGTTGAATCAGGAGTTAACCTTGACAACAATGAAGTGGATGGTAATTTGGATGGTGAGAATATAGTATTCTGATTGGTATCCATGCATTCACTCTTTATTGGTATCTCTTTGATTAGTGTCTCATTATCTAGAGTATCTTTTTCTTCATTCAAGTCTATTGGATCATTGGAGGGAACTTCATCTTGTTGTACACATGTATCATCAGTGCACATCTCTTCAGTGCTTACAAATGCTTTATCAACTTTGTCCATGTCTTTGTCAGATGCTGTCATGGATATCTTGATATTATCAACCACTATAGTATCTTCTAAGTCTTTTGCTGTATCAGAAGCTATTGTTACTAAGGGCGCTGAAACCTATGGACCTATTATAGATGCTCTCTGAATCACTGGTTCTATAACCTATTTGGGAGGAGCTGGAGTTGCCTTTGTATTAGGCGTCGTTGATGGATACATGTGTCTATCCATAAACACTTGTGAAAATTCCTTTTCAGTTTCTTTTCCTATCTTCTCATACTCTTTGTTCATAATCTCAAGAGTCCTTGTCTTGGTTTTGAGATGAGGCTTCACCTGATCTAATAGAATTGCCTTCTCATCATGTGAGCATACAGGGAGAAGATTATCCAATGTTTCTTCTCTTATGCTCATGTCTTCCTCAATTGCATGTCTCTTCATGATCTCCAGTATGTTCCATAACTTATCCGGTATCACTGTTTTGAGTCCAAGAACTGACTTCTTAAACTTAATCATATGAGATATGATCATAGAGTGTATCTGAGTTTTATCAATCTCTTGATACTTGTCATACACTTTAGCAATTGTATCTAGTCTACCTTCATTCACAATCCTGTTCCTTAAGACATTTAGACTAGGTCTGGAACCTACCTCAGAAGGATCTTGAGTACTTCTTACTTTTCTCTGTGTAGTCCTTGAGGATGGATGACTTGTAGGCGCTTGTTTCCTTCCTCTAGGTTTCTTGCTTGGTACAGAAGGTGGAGATGAGCCTAGGTCAATAGTAGTAGAGGGCACAGAGGTGCTCTCCTCATTCTTTTTCTTCTTCTTCTTCTGAATGTCGTTAGTCTTCTCAATTTTTACTTGTGCATGAACTTTCTCAAGTTCTTTTGCAATCTTGGCTTCTTTTGCTTTGTCTAAATCTTCTTGTGTGACACCATGAATTTTCAGAATGCTAGATGTAATTCTAGATGCATTCCTTTTGTTATCAACACTTTGTAAGATAGTATCAACTTCATTAGTCTTCTCTCTGTAAGTGCCCCACCTTGGCTCATTAGGATCTTTGGGCGTAGACAATAGAACTTGTGCATATCCTTATAACACATGTTCCTCCACTTCATAACCAAGAGGATGAATCCATTTGGTTCTAGGTTCAATTGCCTCCATGCAAGTGCAATCTATTTATACCATGAAACATATGGTATCCTTATATTTATCAACTATCTTCTTAGATAATCTAAACCTTTTCTGCATCTTGATCCTAAATGTCTTGATATCCATATCCATGGCGTCCCTCACACTACTCTCTAAAGTGGCTTTAAGTGAAATCTAAGACATTGTGGGTTTGCTCCTGTCTAGGTAAAGGTTTGCAACCTTTCCAACAATATGGAAGTACAAGTAGATGATCAAAGATCCAAACTTGAATGTCTTGCTCCTGTCATGCTTGATGATTCGAATGTTGTCAATCAATTGAGCGCGCAATATCTCACATAGATTGTACTGAGTGTTATCCTTCACCATTCTGATAGCTGCTAGGACTATTGCTGCAGAGACACTATTTAACCTGCTTGCTTGCTGAAACTTATACCCTAGTATCATAGTTAGAAGCTTTATGTCATCTTCCTTGATAGGGTCAGCTGTCATCCCACGCTTGTCACTTCTAGATAAGCAAACTTGTTCAACTTGCTTCTTGACATCCTTGCCAGTAGGAAGAACTGGTCCAGTTTTAGGAAGTCCAGTTAATTCATGGATTAGGTCTGTACTGATGCGAATAGGAACCTCACCAATCTAGTAAAGGTCATCATGTATTCTGCTTAGTAAAATCTTCACCCATTCTATCTCATCAAACTCGTGCGCTTTAGAGTATTCGAAGATAGGGTTATCGATCAAGTGTGTGAACTCATCCTTGAATGTGTAGTCTGGTTTCATCATATATCCCATATGAGTGGCTATGCTAATATCTCCTACTGTTTCCTTCTTACAGTAAATGTATGCGTGGATATATTCTATGTGCACAACTCTGAGTGGGGTTTTGGAGAACGCTCCTTCAACATCATCTAGAATTGACTTGAGTGGATGCTTCTTAAAAACAAATCTCTTCCTCTCAGCAATGTCGAAAACAACTGGGGTTGCCATACTTACTTGGAACTTGATTAAGTAGGGTTTCACAAAAATTTTAAACGGCGCGACTGCTAGGGTTCTGTTTCAACTTATCCATTTGCTTAACTGCCAAATCTGTTATGCTTTCATGCTCTCCAAATTATGTGATCTTGAATGCAAGTGTGAAGAAGATCGAACATTTACATTCTTTTATAAAAGCTACTGCATTTAATGTTTGCAACTGTACGCAAATTACTCAGAGAATTTGCAACTTTGATCATGATGCATTTGAGACAATGCATGCATGCATACTGCAATATCATGTGCTCATAACTGTGGATGCATCAACTACTTTGTCAACATCATTGTCCTTCTTTACTTCAACCCAAATTTTTCTTGAATCTTCTTTTGCTTGAACAAACTTGACTTGTCCTTCTTCTTCAAATAGTGATTTCTTAGGATCCTCTTGCTTTTGAGTTCTGGATCTACAAAACCTTGAGATGTGTCCGACCTTTCCACATGTGTGACAAATGATAGGAGGTCTAATGTTCTTGTTCATCATGCTGCACTGCTTTGCTGTGTGTCCATTGTAGTTACATATCTGACATGTAGTGTTCTGCAAATTTCTTTGAGGTTAATTTCTCTGATTGTTTTGATTCATTCTTCTTTGATTCTGCTGTGACTGATTTCTTTGATTTGTTCTGCAATGTATAGCCCTGTGACCAAACTTATTACAGTAGTAACAATACCATTGAAAGGTCTTACCTCTTTGCAATCTCTTTCCAAATGACCATGTTTGTTACATGCATAACAAGTTTTGTTAACTTGCTTGTTTTCCCCTTTAGGTGGATCAGTTTTAATCTCTTCAACATTTTCAACTTTCTTTGCTTTTGAAGATGCTTCATGTGCTTTCTTTCTTTCTTGCAATGAATTGATTTCAATTTATGCTACACTGTATCCAAGACCAGTAGTGTCGCCTTTTTTCTTTTGTGCATTAAGCTGAGATTGAAGTGAAACATAACTTGTGTGGAGTTTATCAATCTTATCCTTTGCTTCTGTTAATTTAGATTCCATCTTCTTCTTTATGTTCTCTAATTCCAAGAATTTCATGTTTGCTTTCAAGAGTTCATCTTCTATTTGTTTTCTTTCTTTGATCTTTTCTTCAATAACAATTTGACTGTCTGTTAGCTGTTCATCCAGATTTTCAATTTTATCTTTCAGAGACATATTCTCTTCATTGAGCTTTTCGACTATTTTCCCTAAATCATTTGTAGAACAATCTTTCAAATCTTTTCTCAATTTCTTGATAAGCATTTGCGAGCCATCAATTTTTAGTCTAAGTTCTTCATTTTCTTTTTCAGATCTATCTAGATCTTCAAGAGCTGCTTCAAGATTCTTTTTCAAATGTTTTGCTTCTGCTGAGTCCATGATCTCCTCAAGTGGTTAAACTTTCTTTCAGAGGACTAGAGCTCTGATACCAATTGTTAGAAACACTGAGAGGGGGGTGAATCAGTGTTTGTCTATTTATTAATTTTCAGCAACTTAAACATAAATCAAACATACATTTAATGAAGCTTAACATAAGAACTCATAACACAAGATATGATTACGGGGAAACCTTGATCAAAGGAAAACCCCGGTGGGAATTAGTTCCCACAAATATTGTACTAGTATAGTGAACCTGTTAAAGTTCCTTTGCCCTGTTAGAAGCAGTCTTTACAATGCAAGTACAATGACCTTGTTAAAGGTTTGATCCTATTAGGAGTCTTTTACAAAACCCTGTTAAAGGTATATGGCTCACTGCCTAGGCTCACTGCCCAATAAGATGAAGGCTACAACCTTCTAATAGTTGATATACACTATATCAAAAGTGAACTGCTGTGATGACACTGTTGTCTAATCAGTTTCGTGTATGCGCGAATGCTCTTACTCTCTTAAAGAGCTTTATCTCATACTGACTTCATCATACTACTCTTCTATATCTTTCTCTTGCATATTAATCGATACTTGTAACATAACTTTACATTACATATTTATATGTTCATACCCGAGTAGATGTGATCCAAAATAAGACTTATGACCGGCCTTAAAACATAATACACAACACTTTTGAGAAAGTCGGCTTAAGTGTGTTTACAACAATACTAATTACATCATTACAAACATATAAGCAAAGGCGCTTGGCCGTTACATAACAAAATAATTCACGCTGATCAAAACACTAGTCGGCTTCCATGCTCTGTCTTCTGGACTGCTGGTGTACTGATTTGTCTGTAACTTCTCCGTACTATCATGTCATACCATGCATATCTGGACTTAGTATTTAGACATCACATAGAACATATATCTAAATGCGCATACTCTGATTCGATGTCTCGCACGTGCGCTGATGTGCTGATCGCTGTATATCTCTGTCTGCCCTGTTTCCATACTTAGTCATTTTATCTTCTAAGCTATCTTTGACAGAAACTTAATATGACTTTGTTGCCATGATGACAACACAAAATAAGTCATGCATCCTCTAGGAGTGAACTTGCCAATAGGAACACCAAGCTCTAAAGGTCCTCAAGAATGTTAGTCGCGCGAGATTTCCCAGCGATCCGCGCAAAGAAACTACTTCTTCGCTCGAAATCCAGCGGGCAGTTTCCTAAAAACGTGCTAAAACTTGCAAAATTTGATAGAAATTAATAAAATTTGAAATGCTGGCAAGGTTCGTCGACCACTTACCGGAGGTCCGTACGCTGTCGACCGACTATGCCTCCTAGATCGCTCAAATCGATGCGTGCTGTAGGGGACCACCATTTTTGCTCAGAGATCAATTTGTAAAAGTCAAAAGGTTGAAATGATTTGAAAATGACCTTTTGGTCCATATATAGGTTTTTAACTAATTTTTCAAAGTGCTCCGTTTTGCACGCAAACTTCACCATTACCTAATTTGACCGCTCTGAATCCATTTTCATGATCGAAATTAAAATCTAACACTTCTATATAGCTCAAAATCGCATTTTAAAATTTTTGGGACCGACGCGATCAGACACTTGTGTAGTCAACTTTCTGACGTCGCTTTCTTGTCAAAATCATATCTTATCATCATTTTATCAAATCTTTGACTTTTTTTCTCAAAAGTCAACTCTAGGCAACTCTAGTCAACCCTAGTCAAACTGGGTCAACCAGACCTCGAAATCGCTCAAAATTGATTTTGAATCTTCTAAATTCTTCCACAATCTGTTCCGAGTTCTTCTTGATCTCTGATTCAATATCTATCTGCAATTTTTTACTCTTCATCATCATTATGACGCGTCATCTTTCCATTTCGCTCCCGAGGGTGCAGGATGATTGCATCATTGAATCTATTCCAATCAATCTGATCTGATTTTAAAAAATCCTCATTGCTAGGGGCATCTCATCACTTGGGCATGTTCAGTTTTTTGTACCTCACGGTCAAAACTGGATACTCCGCAATCAATAGGGGCATCTCTGTTCCCAATATCTCGTCATCTTTTAAGTATCTGAGCAATCTAATTCAGATTCTTGAGGATCAAGCTTCATTCTAGAAATGGTTCTCGAAAAACTCATCTATTGGGAATCGGGACAATCTAACCCTGACTCCTGAGGATCAAGCTTCGTTCTGGAGATGATTCTTGAAAACTCGATCTGACTAGTGTCTGGGCAATCTAACCTAGATATTGGAGGACTAAGCTCCATTCTGGAGATAGTCCTAAAAACCTCTATTTACTATCTTTTGAGACAGGTATCGGGGTAATCTAACCTTGAATCCTTAAGGTTAAGCCTCGTTCTAGGGATAGCCTTGTGAAAGATGTCAATCTAACCAGTGTCTTGGCAATAAAACCTAGATATTGGGCGACTAAGCTTCGTTCTGGAGATAGTCCTAAAAATCTCTATTGATTATCTTTTGGGACAGGTATAGGGGCAATCTAACCCTGACTCCTGAAGGTTGAGTCTCGTTTTGGGGACAGTCTTGTGAAAGATATCAATCTAACTAGTGTCTGGGTGATCTAACCTAGATATTGGGGGACTAAGCTTTGTTCTGGAGATAGTCCCAAAATCTCTCTTGACTATCTTTTTTATGGACAGGTATCGGGGCATTCTAACCCTGACTCTTGAAGGTTGAGCCTCATTCTGGGGACAGTCTTGTGAAAGATATCAATCTATTTAGGTATCAGGGCATTATAACCCGGATCCCTGAGGATCAAGCTTCGTTCTGAAGATGATTCTCAAAATCTTAATCTATTTAGGTATCAGGGCATTCTAACCCAGATCCTTGAGGATCAAGCTTCATTCTGGAGATGATTCTTGAAACTCTTTTGACCGGTGTCTCAGCAACCTAACCTAGACTTCGTAGAGTTAAGCTCTATTCTGGAGATAACTCTGAAATCTTCATCAATCGATCTTTGCATCATCAATTTTTGAAATTTATTCTTCGATGCTTCAGGCATCAGACTATTCTTTGAATCAATGCGCTGCTCGCACATCAATTCAAATAGGGGCAAAATGTAACACCCCAAAATTGGCATCTTGCAACCCTAACCAATTTTTTTGCATTTGTCATTCTTCTAGATCATCAAAGTCCTATTGTACTAGGCAATTCTGAGTTTTAACTGACTCTACTCGACCTGAGTGTCAAATGTAGAAAATCCTAAATCTACATTAATCATACATCATATTTAATTCCTAAATATCTATTGGCTAAACAAACCTTATGATCGAATTAATTTAATTATAAAGTCCTAGCACTTTAATTAAATTAAATTCACCCTCTTTAGCTAAGACACATGGAAAGGAATTAAATAATATTTAATTATTAAATAAATATTCTCATTTCAATAATTGAATTTAAATATTCAGATAATTGAGAAAAACCCATTTATGAGGTCATATTTATTTAATTAATTGGATATTCTCTCAAAATCTTTCTTCTGTTCAGAAATGGAAACTTTGAATTAATTGTGCTTTAAAGAGAAATAAAACAATTAAAATCAAATAAAACAGAATTAAATCAAAGGAAGAAAATAGTTAAAGCAAAGGTAAAACAATTTATTGTATTCTTTTAAATAAAGCTTTCTAATTTAAACTGGATTTTTTATCTATTTTATTTCAAAGAGGAAAGTTTCTATTCTGATCACCTCTGAGTCTATAAAAGAACTCTCATTCCTCATTCAAAACCCCCACTTACTTTCATGCATTGTTACAATACTGAATTATTGTCACATGCTTAGTTGATAATCTCATATATAATAATCTCATTTTGCAATAGATTAATTTCAATTTCTAGAATAATTGCATTGAAATCATGTCTTAGATTAATCTTGCATCTTTCAATTCTTAGAATAAATTTTCATTGCATTGCATTCATGGAGAAAAATCCTTCATTCCTAGATTGGTCTATGGTTGTGAGACTCTCGTTCTGAGAGCTATTTCGAAAACCCTGTCTGGATAGAAGGCAATAGGTCAAATCATGCAGGCAGACAGGATGCATAATCTCATATTCAGTCTTGTGTGTATCTGATGAAGAAGGACTATGTTGAAGTGTATGGTGAGTTAACAAGGCCAAATTTACCACATACACAGGGAACAAGTCACATGGAAAGAATCCACCAGAGCTCTAGGTGACCAAGACTTTGAGGTCACACTAGGGCAGATGCTCTAGCAGATTAAAGATCAAAGGAAGGTATCTAAGGTCCATGCAGACATAAAAGCAGAAATGACTGAAGGGAGTACCACAGGTCTAGGAGTAGATATCGAGACTGGTCAAGGGTCACAGGTACATGGAGGTGAAGATGTTGAGGGAAAAAGTGCAGATACGGGAGCAGAACTTGATCCAGAGCACGGAGCACAGATACTGGGAGGACAGACCGGTAATAGAAGTGATGACTCTGAACCAGACCATGAGCCATAGGTCACTATTGCATAGATACAGAATACTCAGGCAGCCAGAGACTCCAACTATGTTCCACCCATTGCATCACGACCTCCCCTTCCCTGGGAGGCATAGTTCTCCAATCCCTACAATGTCATCCTGCATGATGACCTAAGACTCAAATGGGTAGACCATGAACTGTCGTGGACACCCTGGTTCCCTAGATAGGAAAGAAGACTAGATGTGCTTGATTTTGTTAAAGTTTTGTAATATTATGAACTGGTCGATGAAGGATTCCTGCCTTATGTAGGGGGAAATGTAATTTTTTTAAAATTTGAAATCTGCTATAAACTTGCGATGATTACTTAGTAATATAATATAAATGATAGTTAATAGAAAAAAGGAGGGGAAGTGCGAAATCATGTAGATCTCCCATAGAAGTGACTACAAATACATCCCCCCATCCTACAAAAATATTAGACAATAACGACACTAAAGCATGATTGGGTTAGTATTGTTAGCTCCAAAATAATCATTATCTCATAATGCAATAAAATGGAATGTATTACCATGATTAACAATATAATCATGAATATAAGAAGAATGATATAAGAAGTCCTTAAAATGCAAATCAACCAGATAATATTTTAAATCATTTACAAAATTTCATAAAGATGAATTTATTATACAAGCATATACTTAAAGCGTCCCATCATCTAATCTAAATAAACAAAACATAGAATCCACAATAACCAAATGTAATAATCCCGTCCATATCCAGTCCCAAGTATCATGTTACTAGGGTGGGCACTACATGATTTCAACCATATAGGATGTTATCTTAAAATAAAATACAATTCAAGTATTATCTCTGCTAATGAGATTAAAACAAAGTATTAGAATAATATAAACAAAATAGCTCATCACTCGATTTTTAGCAAGGAGAAATACAAAGAATTATCTTGTATTGATGCAATTCTAATGTGGTGTGTCAACCACCAGGAAAATTTTATTTCCAAGGATGAAGAAATTAAAGGGTAGAAGACATTTAGGGCTCTATGAAATACCAATATTCATGTTCCTAATCATGATAAGATGGTATTTGTCACCAAATCATTGCATGTTACAAACAACAAAAAGCCACTTAGAAACCACCAACATCAACAAGAGAAGCTGACACATCTTCATGAAATTCTCTTTTCTTTTTTGTCATTACTTATGTGACACTTGTTATTTTAAGTTGGCTCCAAAATACTTTTATATATTTTTTATATTGATTCTTTAAAAATAATCAATTTTATGTAAATGATGAGAGAGTTGTGATATTTCTATTAGGATTCAACTATAGTACTAGGATGGGTGACCTCCTAGGAAGTCCCAATGCTTCACCTCTGTGAGCATCACCTAGATGCACAATGAGTGCTAAGTGTTTCATTCATTCTCATGAGAAATGGGTTTTTGTGAACCAATACTCATGAAACATGGGTCAATGAGTTTGACCCAAAAAAATACACAGTTGAATCCTGATAGAAATACCTTAATTTGAATTGTTGTGGATTATATCTCCTACTTATCAATTGATGAGACAATTGTTTGGGGGACTTTAAATATGTGAAATATAAACTGAACAAAAGATTGGAAATTTTATAATCCCCCATATGCTTTGACATATGAATGTGACTTGATTTTGATATTGTAGGTCTAATTTTAAATTAAATAAAAATACTAGTTGCAAAGTTCTGATGATATCTTTGTGTATCTAGTGTATACCTATATTTATTTGAAACTTTGATTTTAGGCAGTAAACTTAGCATTTTTTGTAATGTGAGGGTTTATGTAGATATTTATTATTCTTTGTGATTGGAATTCTACAATTATCTCTTGAATTATGTTTGAAACTATTATTTTATCTTTCAGTAAAAGCTATTGTTAATAAATCTTTAGTTGTGGTTTGAAGCCAATCTTTGAATTGGTGTATGGATTTATAATGATTTTATTTTCATAATTATTTCATGGTGATGATTAATTGTTATTCTCTCTACTAATTTAAAGACAAAGCATACCCCCTTATATTCATTTAATCTAAAAAATAAAAATTATATCTAACAGAGGGAGTTGTACCTTCATAACAAAATTCAAAGAGGAGCTACTTATTAGTTCTCTTAGGTTTTGTTTAATTGTATATGTCTTATTAAGGGTAATAGAGTAATCATTTAATAAAATCTTTGAAAAGGCCAATCTATTAACCAACACCGTCATTTTCCAAAAAATCAAACATCTCATAAAGGTGATTTTCATTATCTCTTTCATCATAGAAATAAACATTCTCTTTCAGATTGTATTGAATTTAGATAATTTGTTTAAAATTCAGTCAATAGATGTCTTATTTGTCTAACAACTAATCTTATACTTTTTCTTAATATCAAATTTTTTTTGCATTAGCATGCCCTTTACCTATTATGGTTCTCCACACCATGTAATCTTAGCAGTCTTCATTCATTGGGGGTTCTTTATTTTGCATTGGTGTTATACTTTCATATCCAATTGTTCATTGCAAGAAACATAATAGGTCCCTTCTGCTTGTCTTTCCACTTGGGGGTGATGGCTCTCTTTTCAATTTCCTTTTTAGCTTAGTTGATGTGTGCCTTTTATGACATGATATCCTTTCTCAAACGAATTGATTGTTTCTACATGAGGACTTTCTCTTTTTCAAGAGGTTGACATCCTTGTTGATAACCTTTGCCTTACTTGAAAGTGCATGTCTATTATAAAGGACTTCTCACCCGAGGTGCATACTGTGTTGTCATTTTCCAATATTGTGTTGTTATTTGCCAAGTATTTCTTCATCTAGAAATAGGGAGGATACATATACTAGTTTCTCCATGTCTTCATACTTGGGGGGAAAGGGGTTATTTCTTTAATTTTTTTATCTTTTGAAGGGATCGATCATCTCTTTGATGAATTACATATTTTATATATTTATGTCCTTCCTTTCACAAAATTTCTTGTTCTACATGAGGATCTTTCTCTTTTTCAGGAGATTGACATCCTTGTCTAAAATGTCTTCCTTGCTTGGAAGTGTGCAACTTTTAATAAAATATATATATCACTTAGGGTATATAATGAGTTATCCTTTCCCTTTCCTCCACCCTTGGGGTAAAAGGTTTCCTTTTTCAATCCCTTTTCATTGTTAAGGATCCACTTTCCTTAGTTGAGTGGTGTTTGCTTATCATGTGACATATTTTCTTATATGGAATTTTTTGTTCAATCTAGAATTATATTTTATGAAAGAGGTGTGTATCCTTGATCACAACCTTTTTACCTAGTAATAGGGGAAAAAGGTGAATTCTTGTTCCCCTCTCTTTGTCAAAGATGTTATTTTTTGTTCAAGATCTCATGTTGGATGCAAGAGTCTTTAAAAGAAGATCCCTTCCTCCTAAGGATCTCACCACACTTATTGCAAGATATCCTTTTACACACTTGTCTCTCCCTTGGCCTTCAAAGATTCATCACTCTTTGGCTAAGGTTGTATGTACATTTTTACCTAAAGGATATCTCCTTGGTGATGAAGGTGGGTTTCCTTGTTTTTCTTTTCCTTAAGATTTCATCATAGATCTATGTTGTCAACTTAAGAAGGGGTCATATATGTGGTCTCCTTATGTAATATATATAACAGGTTTCTAAGAAGACAATGCTTTCATTGGGGCGATCCTTTATGCCCTTGCATACTATTATTCAATGGATTCTTAAATCCTCTTTTACACCCTTGAATATTATTATTCAATAGATTCCTAAATCCTATTTTATGCCCTTGTGTGTTAATATTCAATGGATTCCTAAATACTCTTTTATGCCCTTGCATACTATTATTTAATGGGTTCATAAATCCTCTCTTATGCGGGCAACGTATTATTATTTAATGCATTCGTAAATCCTCTTTTATGCACTTGCATATTATTATTCAATGGATTCCTAAATCCTATTTACACCCTTGCATATTATTTAGTAGATTCCTTGGGAGACAATGCTTTCCTCGGGGAAATTATTTTGCACCTTTTTAGCAAAATTTCTTAGGATATAATGCTTTCCCAAGATTATGCTTGGATGGGTTGACTGGCATAACATAGTTTTCTAGACCATGAAGGCAATATTTATACCAATTCTCTCTCTCTTGGGATGAGTGGAACTAGAATAACATAACTTTCTAGACCATTTCCTAAGTTCTTCCTCTGCTTTGACTCATATATCACACAACATAATGCAAAGTTTGTTATCTAGTGAAGTTTGTGATATTTCATGGATTCTAGCATACCAAAATGACATCCTTTCTCTTTCTCTTCCCAGATCCCATAATCATAACACACCTTGTTGGTTTTTTTATCATGGAGTCTTGTCTCATCTTTGATGTGTGCTCTTTCTCTTCACAGGAGATCACTTGTGCTCTTGCAATAGTATTTCAAATATGATAGTAGCGATTGCTACATTTTGTCTACCAAGGTCTCTTCAACTAGTTGATTTGGAGCATTTGTGTTTAGTACTAACCCCTGTATTGTGTGTCTTTCATATTTTATTTTTGATTTTCTTTGCCTTTATATTTTATTTATTTTTTTGTGTGCGTTTGCACATGGTTGTATGAGTTAAGATCCTTGGTTTGGGGGCTTTCCCCCTTGAACTTAGTGATGTATTACCTCTTTGAAGTATTTCCCAATGATCATCTCTCATCTTCCTCTCTTCATATATTTTTCTTCTACTTTATCATGAGTATGCGTGTAGACTCATACTCTCGCTAAAGTGGGGGCTAAATGTAGCATCATAAATTTTAAGAACCTTACTAAGCTATACCATTTGTTCTAATTTACCACCCATTTTAGTGTGTTCTCATTCCTCTACACATCATTAAAAATTATTATACAATTAATTAATAAATATTTAAATTTATCCATTTATTAATTTACAAGAGGCACTTTTTAATTATGGGTGTGTCCCTTTAGTTAAATCCTCCATTTGTAATTAATTAATTAATTAATTTAAAATATAATTACTTTATTAATTTAATATTATCAAATCTATATGAGGACCACATAATTATGGATGTGGATCATTTATTATTTCAATCATTTACCTCCTCTTACATGCATAGGCCCTATTTCAAATTGAGTGACATTTTTGTATTTATTTTAAATCTAAACCTCATTTCATGCGAACTTTCATAATTCTCATTTCATAAGTAGTTCTCAATTTATTTATTTTCTCATTTTCGCTTGGAATAGGGTGCCTCACAAGGTATGAGGCAAAATAGGTCACCCTATACCTCAAGAGACACTCTATTCAACTTATGTGGTCTGGATTTAATTTGGAGAAAGCTCTTGGGTTTTTAGTGGGATATTCAAATCCCTATCGACCCTTTTTGAATCTTGAGCCCCAAAATGGATTTTATATGTATAAAATAAATGTTACCTTCCTCATTATGGTATCCTATTAATCCAAATTATTATCTCTCAATTCATGGATCAAAGCAATTAAGAATTCATTCAATTTTGAGCATTCAAGGAGCAAACCTTCATTGTGGTAATCTAAAATAATCATTATTCAAGCATGTCTTTTGTGATGTCCTTTTAGGTATTTGTGGAATCATGCTATTACATCAACACTTGTGATCTCATTTCAAGCAAAATTGCATCATTCAAGGTATAATACATCTTAATCTCCTATTCAAGTATCTGATACTAATAACACACTTCTTGATTTCAAGCATCTCAATTCAATTTAAAGGTTAATTTATAAACAAGGGTTTTACCAAGGCATACACCCCTTTCTCCCAACAATTTTACCACATTTTGTGTGCAGATCATAGGTGGTGAAGCTTTAGGATCAACTACAAGTAGACCTCTGACAACATGTTATGAGTGGTAGAAGTCTCCTCAAAAATTTACCAGGACTCGAACACCTCCCAGGGCCTCTGGAAAGACAAGTCACCTTGTACCCTCTAGGTCACCTGATTCCTTTAATTTTGGACTTAAATTTGAATTCCATATTAGTCTTTGTTTCAAATTTCTAGATTTTGTGTCAAAATTAATTTTTCTATCTATGATTTGTTTGTATAATTAATTTATCCTATTTTTTCCCTACATCTTGCATTTCTAATTTCCATTTTACATTGTCAACTTTCAACTCAAACAAAGGGAAACCCATTTGCATCCACTCAGTGCTTGAGCCTCCTTGAGCTTAACCGATCATATTTCCCCCAATGTGATGAGAGAAATTTGTTCGTGATCTTTTTTTTGGCAAGTAATACATTTCTGGAGTGATATGATTCTCTTGAGGGTTCTCATTTATGGCAACACATCTGGAATTATGATTGCTTGAAGTTGTTTATAGTTTTGGATATATAGATAGCAAAATGACAAAGTAGAGTAAACATAAATGCAAAGTATAGCGGTACAGTTTTGGACAACGATGACAGTATATGATGCATAGGGACATGTGAGCTTAGAGGAAGAAATTTTGGTGTATGTATGAACTTCTGGTAAGGTCGCTTGAGTTTTTGTGATGATCACAAAGAGTTACAGTATCTTGAAGTCATGCGAAGACAAAGTAACAGGGATACATGACAGGTAAAAAGTTGCTATGATTGAGTGAGTATGACGGGGACTCCTAGCGTGCTAAGATGGATTGTGATTATGGATTACCTATTCTTTGGTAGTATATGGTCACCGAATTTGCATTTACTCTTTGAGTATATATTAATTCTATTTTCAATGTATTAGAGAGCCGACTGAATGATGCAACACACACACACATACACACACTCACACGTGCGCGCGCGCGCACACACACACACACACATGAAGGGCTTTTTGTAAAGTGAAGTAGAGAAGTGATGAGATGATATGACACAGATGGAATGCATGGATGCATTGTGATGTAAGAAAAATGCGAGCTACAACTGGAACTATCTAAGCATAGCTGATGCTTGTAATGTTCACTACTGAGAATTGATTATAATAGAACTATTTATGATTTTAAGAGTAGTGTGCTCAGTATACCTTTAACAAGGTTTTGTATTCCCCTAACAGGAAAATGTACTAATGTAATATTCAGCTCCTAACAGGGCTAGGTCTCCTAATAGGGACACTATACTTTTAGTGCATATTTGTGGGTACCATCCACACCGGGGTTTTCCCTTGGCCAGGGTTTCCTCGATGAAAAATCATGGTGTTATGAGTTATGTGTTGTGTTCTTTTTACTTCAATAATTATATGGCTAAGTTGGAATTTATTAAGTTCATGTTTAAAGTGATATAATATTGATTTACCCCCCTCTTAGTATTACTTAATTCCTAACACTTTCTAGTTTGATTACCCATCCTAGCGATTTTCCCTTACATCATGTATTCTCTTCATCACAATTATCTTATCTTTAATGTATGTTATTTCTCTTTCTATCCGACCAATTTTGGTCTTGTAATAACATTCCAAGAATGATATTAGCGATTGATAAATTTAATTATTGAGGTATCTTCAAATAGTTGATTTAAAGCCTTTGTTTTTAGTACCAACCCCTTTGTGTGTCTTTTTCTTTTTCTTTATCTTATGTTTCCTTGCACGTGTGGCTGTGTTTAATAAGATTTTAAGATTGGGGGCTTGTTACCTTGAACTTATTGATGTCTTATCTCTATGTAGTCTTTCCCATGCCCTTCTCCCCATTTCTTATACTTTATCATGAGTATGCTTGTAGACTCACACTCCCACTAAAGTGTGGATAAATATACCATCGTAAATTATATCCCTCTATAATTTTATGCTTGTTTAGGCCTTGTTTTTATATTTCTAGTCTTCCATGTCTAATCATGCTCGATTCCACTTGCACTAACTCAAAACTATTATTTTCATCACATTCTAGACCTTTGGTCCTTGACTCCACCTAGGTTGGAAGGTCAAGGCCACCTAGGGAGTCCTTGGCCTAGGTTATGGTCACCTGGGGTGACCTTGGCCTCAGGAAATGCCACTTGGGATAACCTTGCCCCCACAAAAAGGGCCCAAATTCAAATCATCTGATGGCTACATTCCAATAGTAGTAAATCCTTCTCTATGTTATCCATCTTAAAAAAAAAACCATTTCATAGAGAGAAATATAAAATCAAGCGTATCTCCCTCATTTGAAATATCAATCATCTAACATCATCTAATGAAATTACATCATCAATCGCAAGCATTCAAGGTGATATTTCATCCCACCATATTCTTTAGATGCAAGCATTGTGGCAAGTTACAACGTCCTCCAAGAAAGCATGTTTTATGAATGATATCTTTTAGGCCAAGTCATGTTATTGCATCTACACTTGTCATCACATTCAAAGAGCATTGCATTAACAAGGTATAAGATTAAAATATTTCAATTTCAGATATAGCCTCTACTACACTAAAAATGCTTTTAGTTCTATTTGAATTCCATTTCATAGTTAATTCCAAAATTGGGGTTCCACCTATGAAAACCCTCATCAACCCAACATTCTCCTCTCCTTTTGTGTGTAGGTGGCACATTCAAAAGACATAAATTTGAAATCAAATTAAACATATGAATACTTATAGATTAGATTTTCATTGATCTAAAAAAGAAGGGTTTAATTTGATCCTGAAAAATTTGACTCAAATATTTTTGAGGATATTTTTGGGGAAACATCTAAACAACACCCTAATCCAACTAGATCTACCAACTATGTCTACATCTGATGCTCCTAGGTCAAGGTCACCCCATGCAAAATAATTCTCCTCTTTTTTTTTTTCCTTAATTCCAAAAAAAAGTTCCTTTCTACTCCTCATTTTTTTTTTAATATCTGTCAAAGTTGTTTGCACGTCTGATTTGTGAAGAATTGTGAATGCAAAAAACCTTCATTTTCTCATCTTTAGCTCTAGTTCCAACATCCAATTCATATATTGTTAGTATCATTTTCAACTTTCTAAAAGGACGTTTGGATTCACCTTGCGCCCAATCTTTATTGGTTATATTTAAGGTTGAACCTTGCATTGAAGTTTATTTATTCCATGACCACACAATTTCACATGTTTTCTACCTTCTATATAATACACTGCATTCAATAATAAATAAATATTTATATTTATTCTATTTTTCTATTCAATCTACATCCACATTTAGTCTTCAAATTAGTCATAATTAATTATATTTATATACAAAATTAACCTAGAGACTCATATTTTTCATTTAAAAAATGCTTGCTTCCATTTGACAATAGAAGTCATTCACCTTTAGAATTTTTTAGATGTATTGATATTTCAAGGAGACTTTCATTCTACAACAAAAAATTAGATGTATTGAATTGTTTACATGTTTTGTACCTTCTATATAGTGCACTACATTGCATTCAGATAAGAAATTGAATATTTACACCTGCGACACATATCATTATTTCACATGTTTGTGTCTTCTATATAATGCATTACATTGCAATCTATAAGAAATTAAATATTTAAGTCTTCAAAATTTTCACTCTATCAACATCATGTATTTAATATTTAAATTAAATTTTCTTAATTATACTTATTTGTCTAATTAATATAAAGATTCCAATTATTTTTAGAAGAATGTGCTTCCATTTGACAATAGAAGTAACTTACCTCTATTTACATAATGAGACAAACTATTATTTCACATGTTTGTGTCTTTATATTGCATTCTGTATGAAATTAAATATTTACATGTTTTGAATGTTTCATCAATCAACATCATCCATCTAATATTTAAATTAATTATACTATTTTTTCTAATTAGCCTAAAGATCCTATATTTGTTTAGAAGAATGTGCCTCAACTTGACAATAGCAGCCATTTAGCCCTAGAAATATTGTGAGACGTACTATTATTTCAATGCAAAGAAACTTTGATTCCACAATGGCAGAATTCTCCACGTTATGTTCCATTTTCACTTGATGTACGTTTTAGCACTTACAATATATATTGAGACAAACTCGTACAGTACATCGTCACTCGGCTATCAAAACCACGACTCTCTCTCAAGGCGTACGAAGCCAAGTGTTGAATTGCAACTTTGATATTGATTAATATATTTAAACATTCATTTTACAGCCAAAAGACAACTATTGCAATATTTCTTTTCAAAGCTGCCAAAAGTACAATTTTGTGTGCTCTCTGGTTTTACACAACCAAGAAATGGAAAGGTACAGATTTGTTCAACAAAGTGTGGGATGAATACCATGAAAATTAGACAGAGATCAATGATCAGAATGTTTTTGGTCTGCCATTCATTATGTTGAACAAAAATGTCTACATATATATATATGATAAAGGAGAAGAGAAAAATGATCTTAGGAGAAAAGATTATAATTATATAGATAATGGTATTTTTTATTAGTTATTTAGATATTAGTATGTTTATTTTTTTTAAATTTTAATATGACAAATAAGTATATATTTAAGTTATAAGTTAATATTTTAATTAAGAGATTAAAAAAATTAGTTTGTCAAAAGTATTCAAGATTTTAATCATATTTTTAGAAGATTTAAACATTCTTAAATAATTTAATCAAGAAACATAAGAATTGTGGTTCAACAATGAACTAAATCTTGTGATAAAAAAATAAATAATTAAAGATACATTGTTGTTTCTATGTTGCTTGTATATTCAATATTTACTCATACACTACCAATATATTAATTTTGGAATCTTGTTGGCCTAATCTTCTTAGAATTTTCTTTATCCAAAAGAATCACAAATATGATTTGCCATCTAAAACCATTTCTAAAATTTATAAATTTGATACTTTTAAAATATTATCATACAAGATGATATTTCAAGAATGTCAAAAACTTTAAATGATCATGTTAATATATTAATCTAATCTATGATGTTCCCTTCTTTAACTACCATATGAATTGAAGATTAATTTCTAATAAATAACTGTTTATTGCAAAATTTAATCTAAGTTTACATAATCCTTATGTTTTTTTAAAATAAATGAATCAAGCATGTTTAGGGTTGTGTATTCAAAGATAAAAACAAGATCATTAATGTCATAATGACATACATAAAAGAGATATTAAAAACAAAAATGAATCATTAACAATCACTTACATCATTGTGAATGAACAAATATTAGAATAATAGGTCATTCATGCCATCTTGCACCCTTATCTTGTATGATTTCATTGTTGTGAAAAATAGTGAAGAACTTTAACCAAATTCTAAATGTGTCTATTAGCACTATACATTGTGTGTAACTAAATATCAAGTGAAGGAAAAACATTAATAAACCTTAATTAAAATCACACGTATCAAAAATAAGATCACACTAGAACAACATAATTGCAAATTTTGATTATAATCATGCATACAATTATGTTAAGAATCATACTATGTCATAACTCAATTCATTTCAATAATCTAAGATCAAATACTCAAACTACATTACTCAAATTCTAGATGCATAAATCATTCTACTAAGATGCTCAACACTAATTATGAAACTAGTGCAAAATAGGGAAGGAAAAAAAAGTAAAGAACAAAGGAAAATGTGATGTCAAGAGGACAGTCAATAATTAAGAACCCTTTATTAAGGTCTAAGGGAAGAGTGACCTCTCTTAGACCCCATCAAAAAAAATCCCAACTTGGAATATTAAGGGAGTAAGTTATCTTAATACAAAAGACATGAGAAAATACCATTTGGATTTGGATTTAACTTGTTGATTAATATAATTTTAATTTAATAAATAAAACTAAAAATTCTAAAGGTGGAGACATATTTTAAACATTGCAACTTTGAGAATTACTGGTGTGAAGGAGTTTTTGATGTGGTTAATGGTCTAAGTATTCCATGGGATCCCACATGTGTTGCATTGAAGTTGATTTATTCAAACTCAAATATGATGCTCCTAAAAGTATAATTTTTTTCTTTCTAATATATCCTTTTATTTAATAAATTAGTAGGGGCAATGAAAACTAAAGATAAGTTCTAAGTTTAGAATGAAATATTAGATTTTCCTTTTATAATTTCCATGTTCCAAGATTGAGGATTTGGGCCTCATTTTATTCATTTATTAATTTCCTCTTCTTTGCTTCAACTTGTCTCACTATTAATGAGTAGCAATCTAAATATTTCTATCGTTGCAAGTCTATTCACTAGTACTCACTTTGTATGTGCTTTTTATTTAATCTTTTGGATATCTATTGAATAATTTTTTTTCATAAGTGATAGTTAAAGGCATTTCATTAGATCAACTAGTTGATGACCTTTTTTCTCTTATTCTTTCCTCACTCTTTTGGAAGAGGAAAACAATTTTTTCCAAGGTACTCACTACTTAAATATTTTTATAGAATCTTATTTTTTAATATTCAATGGTAGAAACCTCAATGTTATAAGTAGTAATCCATATTTGAGCCTCAAGCTAACTCAATCAATATGTGTTGTGTGAATAAATTAGTCATGAAGAAATGCTTAGATTTTTGGAAATTTGTTTTTCCTTCCAAGTTTCTCCAACTACTCCTTAGCAAGCTACTTTATCTAAAATTGGGAAGAAATTGACATATTAGAAAATTAAAACCTTATGTTTCATAAAGAAGTCATATATTTGTTCTAAGATTCTTGCAATCACTTATGTTTATTATTCTTCTCATTAGTTCCATTCTAAATAATCTTATATAAATTTGAAAAAATTTACTTAGAGAATTTTCTTAAGTCTCTTATATGGGATTATTATTTTTTCCTACATGATTCTAGAGGTTTAGTTTTAATTCTCACTTAGCACCAAGGTTTTCATCTATGTATCAAATGGATCATTTGATCTTTAAAAAGTGATTAGTCTTAAAAAAGAAGTTTATCATTGTGCTTCTTCTAGTATCACTTCTAGGAGATTAGTGTGGTACATAATTGGATTTTACACTCTTCTATTATGAAATATCTCATTCAAATCTAATGTACTTTTCTAATGAAAATTATTTAGAGAGATTAGGAACCCACTTAGCACTCACTTACATAATGGTCCCTTATTTATCAATAATCTATTGTATGATTAACTGCATTCTTTCTTTGGAGTTTTTTAAAAGGCCCCTCCTAGACCTCTTTTCTAAACTTATTAGAAATATTTTAATTATGTCCAAAGCCATAGAAAAATATCCAATTTATAAATTATTAATAATATTATTTCTATAGACATGGTTCACAAAATTAGAATTTTATCATATAAATCTCAATGCAAAGATTAGAAATGCTACTATAATATCCGTTTCAAAATAAAATGCGTCACAAATATTACTTTTTGTCTTTGCCTCACAAAGATTAGAAATCCTACTATAATATTCCATTTCAAAACAAACATACGGCTAGTATGTTGGGTAGACAGTACGGTGAAATTTCAGCGTCACATGGCGAGCATGTTCAATTTACAAACCTGCAAATTCCCCGGAAATGCTTGCCAGCAGCAATATATTCTATCTATTTATGAGTCAAGTCCATGTTCCAGATCGATCTCATCTCTTACAATTTTAGATATTTACTTGTAGCTTTGAATACGACTCTGATCTTCTAGCTTTACTGTCAAAAGCTGTGTAAAAATTTGTTCTTGCTGCTTAATTCAGCTGGAACAGGAAAAGAGCGAAATGTCTTGTATTGTTTATCCCTGCGCAGCTTGTAAGATTCAAAGAAGAAAATGCGGAGACAAATGCGTGCTTGCTCCTTATTTTCCGCCGAACGATCCTGACAAATTTGTAGCAGTACACAAATTATTCAGAACGAGCAAAATTGTCAAAACACTACAGGTATCCATCAAATGCTCTCTGTTTTTATCTTTTCGATCAAAATACTGCCTTTATAGTTATTCATTTTCTCAGATTTAGGATTATTTAGGGCAACAAAATGAGCATTTATATTTTGAGCAAAGCACACATAAATGGCGGAAAACCCTGGCAAATAAGGGGAAAATAGAAGAAGCCTGATCGAATCTGGTGCTCCTTTTGCTGTTATTTTGATGTTACAGAGTATTCCAGATGAGAAGAGAGCAGATTGTGTAGCAAGCATGGTGTATGAAGCAAATGCTAGAAAGAACGATCCAATCTTCGGTTCCGCTGGCGCAGTTTGTTTATTGCAGAAGCAAGTATCTCACCTTCAATCACAACTCGCAGCTGCCAAAGCAGATCTGCTCAATGCACAGTCTAATCTTCTGTCTCTGATGACTGGATTTTGTAATGGCGGTGAAGCGGCAAATATTTCGGTACAGCATAAGGATGACCTAACTTTTTTGCTAGATCACGATGATGATGATCCGTTTGGATTATGAGAGTCGTTCTGAACCTGAATCCATGCCTATTTTGATATATTTTCAACACCTGCGAAAATATGCCTATTTTGATATATTTGCTACATCTGCGAAAATATTCTTCAAACTTAGCCGTAGTTTTTACAGTAATAAATAAATCGTATATGCAAGAGATGTGAGGCGTCAGTGTCGTCTTTTTAAACAAGATCCTGCAAAATTTTGATATAAGATGAGGGTTGTTGCAATACGAAAGACACACAATATAAAAATATATTGTTGCAGACAAAGTTCTGTTTTAGTCTTATCTTCTCGTAGCTGTTGTTTTTCTTTACTATTGCTCCTATTTTCTTCTTCTTTAATCTAATATTTAATTTCAACAAAGTCTTGAAATGTATCATTTTAAAGTCGTTTAAAAATTAAATACATTTTTTTTGATAATTTATTTGATTCTCTATTAAGTAAAACTAATCTAGATAATTTAATTGATTTCTATAATATTTTCCAAATAATATTGTAATACATTATTTAACTACTATTTTAAGAATAATTGTATTTAACCAAATGTTTTATATGAATTGGATCTATAGTTTTTAATGGGGGAGAATCTAGTGATATTTCTAACACTCTTTCTTAAGCTTGAGTTCAAATTAATCACTTCCAATTTCATTTGTGGTAGTTAAAAAACCACTTCATATAATCTACTTACGTAAAAATATTCACAAATTGTTCATATGATCTACAAAACATAACCTTGTTTCCTCCATTATTGACTAGCTATTTCATGAAGTGATATATCATGTCAATGTTTTTACTCTATCAAATTATGATTGTTTAATAGAGCTATAACATAATTATTGCTCTATTTTTTTGTTTCCCTTTCTTTAAATCATTTAGTGTTCTTCTCATACATACTACATGACATGCTATTAGTATAGTTGTCACATTAAACTTCTACTCTAGAAAAAGATACAGTGGGTTTTTTCATGCCCATGATATTGTTCTATAACCAAAGTAGAAAATGTTAAAAAATAGTGCTCTTTATATGATCAATACTTCCTCCCCAATCACTTTTAATGTATATAACTAGACTAAATTCATTAGATGTACCACATAGAATACATGATCTTTTGTGCTACTGTATCTCATAATTATCTTTCTAGCTTGGATGGGAGTGCCTTTTGGAGTCATCGTCAACCTTAAAATAAAACTTACTACATGTAGATAATGCTAGACATAGTAGCCATTAAATACATTAAACTACCAATCAACATCTTATACAATGACAAGTGTTGGTATAAGTTTATAACATGTCATTCTCAATATCTTCAAGATATCATTTGTGTAATTGGTTTTATATATAAAATCTCATGGTTTGTTTCATTCACTTGAGTGGTAAGAAAATATCTACACTCAACCCATCTATGATCTTAAACTCCTTCCTTGTTAACTTATTTGATAAATTTTCATAAAAAATTAAGTCACTAACATATAGATAGATTATTAAAATCCTAGATTCTTTATTCATATTTATATTTAATGTTTCACTTGCTAAAATCCTTGTTTAACAAATATGGATCAATATAGCTACATTGAAGTCTAGATGGTTGTTTGAGCTCATATAAAATATTTTTAAGTTATATTTATTTATTCGCATTACTAAAAATATTTTAATCAAGAGGCTAGTTCACATATACGTTTCCTTCCACTACTCTATTTAAGAACATTGATTTTACATCTATTTGATATATTTAATCATTTATTTCAATCTCATCAGCAATAGCTTTTCAAGTGATTACATATTTATATTGAACAAGATCAACTTTAGTATAAGAAAAAATGGAAATTAATTCATAATTATACTCATTTTATATCAAATAATAGATTTCCATCAAGATCTTCATATACTTATAGAATTCATAAATGTTGAAGTCACCCTTCTTCTTCTATTGTATGTAAGGATATAATACAAAATAATATCATGAATTTCATTAAATAAATCAAAATGCACATTTATAGGAAAACAAATTAAACATCAACAATATATGTGTAAATAATACATCTTCACATGAAGAAATGTCTAGTCAAGAATATAGATTACAAGAAATATGTTTTAGAAAGGATGTGAACTAGGCTCTCAAGCCCATCTTGCCATATCAATAAAATAATGATACAAGATCATTAGAGTATCTGGCCACCATAAATTTAATATTCATTAACAAATTGAGAGCCAAGACCATGATTCAAGTGCTTTTTTACCCAACCATGAAGCTTACGCTTCTCTATAAATCTTACAAGAAGAACAACCAACCTTGCATGAGATGTCTAGCAATCTAAAATTGATGGACAAAGTAGAATCTATGCAACATGATTTACCTACATGCATTTCATATATGAACATGAGCATGTCATGTACCACAATGATATGGTAGAGAGAGTTAAAATAAACAATCTTCTATTTCAATGATACACATAGCCTTGGCCAAAGTATTTCAACCAAATGTTGATAGGTAGATCCTATAAAGAAGATCTACCCTCCTTTGTTAGTCCATATTCAACACCATCCTAGAATAAAAACCTATAATCATGCGAAGAAAAGAAAGCTAATTTTCTTAATCCAATATAATTTAAATCATAAATGTAAGCCTAGAAATGCTAAATGAAATGATTCTCCTACGACACCTACAAAATCCTCAAATCAAAGCAAGAACCTAGACTAACAATGAAAGAGAAAAAAAAATGTCAAACAAATGAAATGAACATAAGAAATAAAAACATCAAACATACTTCTTGTTGTATCTCTCCATTTATCTTGAGGCTCCTTTGGAAATTAAATAGTATTGCCCCCATAAATTTTCAAGCACTAGTTAGATTGGTAAAAGAAAAGCTCATGAAGTGTGGTTACAAATAAAATGGAGGGATAGATTCAAATTTATAGATTGAGAGGGAGATTGATGTACAATGGAATTTGAAATAGTCCCAGAAGGGATGGACAACCGAGATTGCATAGGAGAAAGTTTGCCAAAGATAAGAGGAGAATGGAGAAGAGGCTAAAATGAATCTAAATACAACTAGTGGAGGCTATAAGAAAGAGTAAAGGTGAGTGGAAAATAAAAATTAAATAATAAAATTATTTAATTTTTCTATCGAAGGCATGAATAAATGACAATTTGCTCATTTATGTGAATAGACGAATAAATTTAAATAATTTTTTCAACTATAGAGAAAAAGTTATATAATCAAATAATTAAAATTGTTTGAAAATAAAGAGATAGAGGGATGTGAAAAGGTCAATTTCAATTAATTAAAATTGATAAATCAAAGGGAAATTGTTAATTGATGAAATAATGAAAAATATTTAATTAAAGTTAGGAGAGAGGAGAGATAATTGGTAAGATTGTTAAATAATTAAAATTTATCCAATTAATGATAAAAATTGATGACAGGGGATAAATAAGAAAATGGCCAATTTTTGATATCTACATTTTGCCTTTCTTTGAGACAAAGTGATATTGAGTATTTTTTTAAAGAAAAAGATTCAGACAAATATACCCCAAAGGACTAAGGTAAGGAGGTAGTATGCCCCCTTGAGAAATTATGTGTGCATTGAAGGCATGGATGTCTATTGAAAGAAGAAGATTTATAGAAGAAATATTAGTATGATAGAAGAAATGGATGGTCATTATGGTTATTTATCAACATCAGACATAAAGATGGTTGATAGATAAGATGAAGTAGATATCTATGAGATGGATGATAAGAATCACATCTATTTTTAGGAAGGACCCATCTTGCATAAGACAATCATAAAAAATCTGGTTTCAAGAAGGACACATCATGTTTAAGACTAGTATCAATTATCTAGTTTTGGGAGGGACACACATTGTATAAGATAAGTGATAATTGATAAGATGGAAATAAAATGATATTAAATTGAAGGAAAATAAATTTATATTACATTTATAAATTGATAGATCAATTTTTAGTTGGAAAAAGAGTTAGTAAAAAGTGAATAAAGTTAGATAGGTTGGGGAAAGGTGGGTAGATCTAGTGGATAGAAAGAATGGAGTAGAATAAATTGAGAGAATGGACAGATAGATAGGAAACATGTGAATAGATGAGAATGTTGAGATTTCTTTATAAGTTTTTATTATCATCATAGGGCGAGGTTTGGGTCAACTAAAGGGAGGTTATCATCAATTTTGGCAAAGGCTAAGCATATTGTTGTTAAGGTAAAGAAAAATGAGTCATCAAGGTCCCAAAATGAGTTAATCCAAACAAGGCTAGTTATACATTCTTATCTTCACAAGAGGCATCAGATCATCATTCCCATTCATGAGAGTATGTCTTAGTACCCTCATCAAACACATGGACTTGGTTAGAAGCATTTGTTGAATAGGTCAAATAACTGAGGGGGGGTAATCAATTATTCCAAAATTATTTCCACAAAATTTATTTAACTAGTAAATGTAATGACCTAAAAGTGGTCATCTAAACCCTAGACCCCTAATCTCAATTTCTCATCAAGAAACCCTAATCTTGATTATCCCTAAGTCCTAAATCAAATAGGCAATTCATCAATTTCAATCTAACCTGACCTAAACCCTAGGTCCTAATTAATCATCGTACTTGATTAATTAATTAATTAATTCCTAAAAATATAATACATTGGCAAATAAACCTTAAGTTAGTGATTTCATTGGTATTCTTATATATTAATTAAATAGAATTACGAAATTGTCAATAAAATCCAAAAAAGAATTAAATTAATTAATAAAAACAAAAACGTGTATTCAAAATCATTTAAATATTTAAAAATGCATATGACATCATCAAATCTAGTTAACTAATTATCAAATTGGAAACAATCCAATTCCACTCAGTTAACTGATTCTGCACTATTTATCATTTTGGAAACAAAGTTGTTAACTAAAAATGATTTTGGAAGTTTCTAAAAAGACTGATCAGTCAGTTCAGTCAACTGAATCTTTCGACCAATTGAACATTATTTGCACATGGATTGTGCTTCCTCAAATCGAATCTGAGCCACTCATTTCTTTTAATCTTGATCGTCGATTCGGTAAAGATTTTCTAGAAAAGAGAAACTCTTTTCCTTCACAAAGATCTTAAATTTTAGCTATCGTTATTATGCAGTTTTTATTGCTTAAGTTTTCAAGCATTTAGCATTTCATAACTTTTTGATTAATTGTTGTTAGTTTACTTTCAATCATGCAAACCATAATCTAGAATACATTTCAATTTGGTGTTATAAAATCAATCTAATTAGCTTTGGAATCAATCTTGCAATTGCATATCATATAGAGTAATCATTTCATTTAGCTTCAAAATCGTTCGTTTCTAACAGGTGTAGTCACTGTTTCTTACACTGACCTGAGAGCAAGATTCAAAATCCTGCCTACTAGAAGGCAATAGACCAGTTTAGGTTAGTCTCTTATTTATTGCATTTAGTTTAAAATAAAAATGTAAGGATCTATTGAAGTGTGTGTTTGCAGCTACAGGTACCCAAAATCACACGCACGGTAAATACTTAAAGCAATTAGAAACAAGTATAAAATATATGAACATAAAAAATAAACACCATGAACACTAGAATTTATATAGAAACCCAATCTTATAATGATTTAGAATAACTGAGAGGGGGGTGAATCAGTTATCCAAGGTTACCTATTGAACTTTCAAATACTTCAACCAACTCAGATCCACTCAATAATCCACTCGGTCTCTATAGCATATGATCAACAATATAAACTTGCAGTCTATTGTCCTACTGTAATCAATTTGTAGAATATAAAACTCTTAACAGTAAATAACACTCACATAAATATGACACCAAGATTTAACGTGGAAACCCAATATGGGAAAAACCACCAGTAACATGATACCAATTTTTTACTCTACTCAAGTGAGCTCTATGAAAAGCCAACCCAGTTAAAGGTTACAATACACACTGTTAAATGTGACCCGATTAAAGGATTTAATCACTCTGTTAGAAGTGAGCCTTGTGTAAAGGAGGTGAATTGAGGGTGTGTTAAGGATAAAATGTAAAGATTGGAAAGGGGGTTTGATTGATTGATTAATTGTTATAGTGTGTTGAAATCCTTAACCCTAATTCACATCTTACACTTAATT
>MU224520.1:1005174-1021555 GCA_018584345.1 Thuja plicata
CAATGTCTACATAAGAAAGAATAATAGTAATGGTTGGTAAATCAGAATTGAATGATCACTAATGATAAATTGGGTAAAGTGTTAAAAGTTTTAGAGGTACTGATTCACCCCTCCCCTCTTAGTACTAATTCCCATTGAGTCCAACAACTTCTCCATTCTCATTCAGTTTGTTCCTAAACATCTATTTAGTACCGATGACATTCTTGTCATTTGGTCTCGGTACAATTGTCCATGTCTTGTTTTTCTCAGTCTTCTCAATCTTCTCAATTTATTCATTCATAGCATGAATCCATTCTTCATTATCTAGAGTAGCATTGATAGATTTTGGCTCAAAATCACAAATTAGACATCTTGTGTTTAGAGACTTACTTCTGGTTCTCATACTAGCCTTCTCGTCTCCAATGATTTGGTTATGTGGATGGTTCCTTCTAACATATATGGCAAGTACAGGTTCAATTCTTTATCTATCATCTTGATCATAATTTTGTCCTTCAATCTGTTCTCCATCACTTGGCACATCATCTTGAGCAATATCCTAATTTTTGGTATTTACAGCTTGATGCTCGATTGCAATAATTTGTTGCCCGGGAGCTATACATTGTTGCTTGGGTAGACTGTTAGGGTCTTCATGGTAAACAAAACTATTGTATAGTCCTCTAGTTCTTTAGTGCTTTCCCTTTCATTCTTCTCTGCAAATTCATCTATCTTTACATTTGCACTTTAAACAATTTTTTTAGAGGCTTTGTTTAGACATTTATAAGCCTTGCTCTTGGTGGAATACCCTAGAAAGATACCTTCATCACTTTTGGAGTCAAGATTTCCATTTATATCATCTTTTAAGATATAAAATTTACTGCCAAAGATTTTGAAGTAACTTACATTGGGTGTGTGACCATACCATAGCTCATAGGGTGTCTTTCTTCAATTGTACTCTATTTAATGTGTAAATAACAGTACTGATAGCTTCCCTCCAGAAGATTTGGGTGATGCCTTTCTCTATCATCAGTGTCCTTGCACAATCAACAATGGATATGTTCCTTCTTTCAGCAATTCCATTTTTTTGTGGTGTTCTCGGTGTAGAGACCTTTCTTTTGATACCATGCTCATTGAAAAAGTTAGTGAATTCATCTGAAATAAATTCCCCTCCTCTATCTGATCTTAAGCATTTCAATTCTTTACCACTTTTTTTTTCTACCATTGCGTTGTACCATTTAAACATCTTGAATGCTTCTAATTTATCTTTTAGAAACATAACTGTCATCTTTCTAGAGAAATCATCAATAAAGAGAATAAAATATCTATCTCTATAGTAGCTCTTTGTGCTCATGGGTCCACATAGATCAGTATGGACTAATTCTAGAATGGCATCAGATGTATGGGTTTTGATTTTGAAACTAGACTTTTTCATCTTACCTTTTTGACAATTTTTGCACATGATATTGTCGGGCTTAGTCATCGTCGGTAAACCTCTTACATTTCTCTTTTTGCTTATTTTTATCATGTTGTCAAAGTTCACATGACACAATCTTTTGTGCCACAACCATATGTCTTCATTTCTAGCCATCAAACAAGTGGTGTTAGTATCATTCAGATAGAATAAGTTACCTTTTGTCTGCTCACCGGTACCAATCAAACTTCCTTATTTATTAAAGATCTTTGCCTTCTTATTTTAAAATGCTACTCTGTGACCTGAATTATTCAACCGAGAAACACTCAATAGATTATAATTCAATCCTTTAACACAGTAATCATTTTCAAATTTTATCAGGTTATTAAACATTATGGTTCCTCTATCTTCAATTGGACAAGGTGTATCATTACCCATTCTTACTGAACCACCATTATAGTATTCAAAATTCTCAAAATTTTGTTTGTCACCGGTCATATGGTGAGTGCATCCATTATCTATGATCCAGACATCATTTTTACTAACTTTAGATATGAGTGCAGTTTCTACATACCTTTCTTCATCATCATCTGAATCTTCTTTTATTGCCACAAACACCATCTCGATGTCTACATTAGATTCGGTGTCAGTATCTTCATCTTTGCATTTAGCTAGGTAACTGGCCTTCTTTCCTTTGTCCTTATAGTCTTGGGTATCTCTTCTTTCTGATTATCGGTTGTTTCTGTAATCACCTCTATCAAACTTATTTTCAAATGACCTATCATTACTTCTATAATATTTTCTTCTGTTAGGACATCTTACAGCAAAGTGTCCAATCTCTTTACAATTAAAACAAACAAGTGGTAATTTACCTTTGTATTTACCTTTGCCTCTCTGCATTCTTCTTGCCATAAGTGATTCAATTTCATCAAGACCTTCTTCTTCACTTTCACTTTCACTATCTTTTCTCATAGTGTGTTTATGACTTGATTTACTTATTCTCAAAGAAGATTTGAATGTAGATTCTATGTTTGGTAAGATACTATTATCAAAGTTAATCATCTCAAATGAAACCAGTCTTCCAATCAAACTATCTAGAGTAACATTGCTATTTTCTACTGCTCTCATTTATTGTATGGAAGATACTCTAATAGCATACATAGGTAGTAAGGTTCTTATAATTTTTCTTACCACTGTATCTTCTTCTAGTACACCTCCAACTCCTCAGATAGCATTGACTGCCTCTTTGATTCTTGTGTTGTACTGTGTGATGTTTTCACCTTCTTTCATTCTGAGATCATCAAACTTTCCTCTAAGGCTTTCTGCCTTTACTCTCAGAACATTCTTATCACCACCATGTACAAGCATCAATTTATCCCACATTTGCTTTGCAGTTGTGCATGTTTTGACATCTTCAAATTCAGCATCGGAGAGTGAGGAAGCAAGTTCTATCACCATGCAGTTGTGCTCGTTATTTTCTCTCATTTGTTCAACTATGGGTGCTCTTGTGGGAAACACATATTTAGTATCTAAGTATTGAGTAACATCATTTCCAATACCTGATAAGTGGAGTCTTATTCTTCTTTTCCATGAAGAAAAGTTATCTTTATTCAACTTGGGCACATCTCATCTATTCATCTTGTGATATTTAGCTTAGGTCTTGAAACCTTCCTTCTAAGCACACAATCTTTGATATCAATTGTTAGTAATAACTGAGAGGGGGGGGGGGGGGGGNTCTTTGATATCAATTGTTAGTAATAACTGAGAGGGGGGGGGGGGGAGATGAATCAGTGGCCTCAAAAATTAATACTTAAATCAACCCTTAAAACTTATTACCACTTTTAAGCCTCTAGTTATATTCAGTCCTACAAGATGAATGCCTTGAAATACTTATATCAAATTTCTACTTTTCAGAATGCTTTGTAAAACCTTCTTATTTATGTTTACCGATAAGCAGTCTTCTATTTACCGAAACATAGTAAATAATGAAGGGAGATTGATGGAAAATGGAATTTGAAATAGTCCCAGAAGGGATGGACAACTGAGATTGCATAGGAGAAAGTTTTCCAAAGATAAGAGGAGAATGGAGAAGAGGCTAAAAGGAATCTGAATACATCTAGTGGAGGCTATAAGAAAGAGTAAAGGTGAGTGGAAAATAAAAATTAAATAATAAAATTATTTAATTTTTCTATCGAAGGCATGACTAAATGAAAATTTACTCATTTATGTGAATAGAAGAATAAATTTAAATAATTTTTTCAACTATAGAGAAAAAGTTATATAGTCAAATAATTGAAATCGTTTTAAAATAAAGAGATAGAGGAATGTGAAAATGTCAATTTCAGTTAATTAAAATTAATAAATCAAAGGGAAATTGTTAATTGATGAATTAATAAAAAATATTTAATTAAATTTAGAAGAGAGGAGAGATAATTGGTAAGGTTGTTAAATAATTAATATTTATCCAATTAATGATAAAGACAGGGGATAAATAAGAAAATGGCTAATTTTTGATATCTACATTTTGCCTTTCTTTGAGACAAAGTGATATTGAGTATTTTTTTAAAGAAAAAGATTCAGATAAATATGCCCCAAAGGACTAATGTAAGGAGGTAGTATGCCCCCTTGAGAAATTATGTGTGCATTGAAGGCATGGATGTCTATTGAAAGAAGAAGATTTATTGAATAAATATTAGTATGATAGAAGAAATGGATGGTGATTATGGTTATTTATCGACATAACACATAAAGATGGTTGATAGATAAGATGAAGTAGATAGATATGAGATGGATGATAATAATCACATCTATTTTTAGGAAGGACCCATCCTGCATAAGACAAGCATCAAACATCTGGTTTCAAGAAGGACACAACCTGTTTAAGACTAGCATCAAGTATCTAGTTTTGAGAGGGACACACATTTTATAAGATAAGTTATAATTGATAAGATGGAAACGGAATGATATTAAATTGAAGGAAAATAAATTTATATTACATTTATAAATTGATAGATCAATTGTTAGTTAGAAAAAGAGTTAGTAAAAAGTGAATAAAGTTAGATAGGTTGGGGAAAGGTGGGTATATCTAGTGGATATAAAGAATGGATTAGAATAAATTGAGAGAATGGACATATAGATAGGAAACATGTGAATACAAGAGCATGTTGAGCTTTCTTTATAAGTTTTTATTATCATCATAAGGCGAGGTTTGGGTCAACTAAAGGGAGGTTATCATCAATTTTTGCAAAGGCTAAGGATATTGTGGTTAAGGTAAAGCAAAAATGAGTCGTCAAGGTCCCAAAATGAGTTAATCCAAGTAGCGCTAGTTATACATTCTTATCTTCACAAGAGGTATCAGATCACCATTCCCATTCATGAGAGTATGTCTTAGTACCCTCATCTAACACATGGACTTGGTTAGAATCATTTGTTGAATAGGCCAAATAATTGAGGGGGGGGGGTTAATCAATTATTCCAAAATTATTTCTACAAAATTTATTCAACTAGTAAATGTAATGACCTAAAAGTGGTCATCTAAACCCTAGACCCCTAATCTCAATTTCTCATTAAGAAACCCTAATATTGATTATCCCTAAGTCCTAAATCAAATAGGCAATTCATCAATTTCAATATGGTCTGACCTAAACCCTAGGTCCTAATTAATCATCGTACTTGATTAATTAATTCCCAAAAAGACAATACATTGGAAAATAAACCTTAAGTTAATTATTTAATTGGTATTATAATATATTAATTGAAAAGAATTACTAAATTGTCAATAAAATCCAAAAAGGAATTAAATTAATTAATAAAAATGAAAAAGTGCATTCAAAATCATTTAAATATTTAAAAATGCATATGACATCATCAAATCTAGTTAACTAATTATAGAATTGGAAACAATCCAGTTCCACTCAGTTAACTGATTCTCCACTATTTATCATTTTGGAAATAAAGTTGTTAACTGAAAATGATTTTGGAATTTTCCAAAATGACTGATCAGTCAGTTCAGTCAACTGAATCTTTCGACCAATCACATTCTTTGCACATGGATTCTGCTTCCTCAAATCAAATCTGAGCCACTCATTTTATTTTAATCTCAACCATTGATTTGACAAATATTTATATAAAAGAGAAACTCTTTTCCTTCACAAAGATCCCAAATTTTAGCTATCGTTATTATGCAGTTTTTATTTCTTAAGTTTTCAAGCATTAAGCATTTCATAGCTTTTTGATTAATTTTTGTTAGTTTACTTTCAATCATGCAAACCATAATCTAGAATACATTTCAATTTGGTGTTATAAAATCAATCTAATTAGCTTTGGAATCAATCTTGCATTTGCATATCATATAGAGTAATCATTTCATTTAGCTTCAAAATCTTTCATTTAGAACATGTGTAGTCACTGTTTCTTGTGATGACCTGAGATCAAGATTCAAACTCATGCCTATTAGTAATAACTGAGAGGGGGGGAGGGGGGGGGGGTTAATCAGTGGCCTCAAAAATATTCCAATAATCAACCCTTAAAACTTAGTACGAAAAAATTATACCTCTAGTTATCTTTAGTCCTATAAGATGAATGCCTCCAAATACTTATATCAAATTATTACTCCTTGGAATGATTTGTAAAACCTTCTACTGTAGATTTACCGATTAGCAGTTTGTCAATTTATCGAAAGACAGTAAATTATCTAGAGTATACCGATCAATCTAATTAAGTTAAGTGTAATTCAAAACACTAAAGTAATGAATCATAAACACATTGACACATGGATTTTTAACGTGGAAACCCTATTAAGGGAAAAACCACTTGGGACTGGTAACCCAAAATTTTCACTCTTCTGAAGTGAGCTCGATGAAGAGCAACCTTGTTAAAGGTTACAAACACACTGCTAGGTGTGACCTTGTTAGAGGATTTAAAAGTTTAGTCTTTCACTTGATATCGGGCATCTCTATGCTACCATCCTTGCTCAAACACTCACTTGGCTTGTCAATAGATATCTGGCATCTCATGCTATCTTCATGATCAAACTTTTTGATACTCCATTGGATGTATCTAAATATAGAATGGATCTTTAAATAGTATGATCTTTTCACATATACAACTATACTTGCATATTTTTAGATCTATTGTAATCTCACAAAACTATTCTGATCAATATAACTCTGTTTATACATTTGCTCCACTTTGATTCTGCTCGATGATGTTGTGCTTTGTTGCTCGGTGTCTGCATAATTCTTTAGCTCTTTCCTTAGCTTGTTGATCAGCACTATATGAAGTTGCTCTTCATCAGTTTCTCTTTAGCATCCTCTTGTTCATTCTTTCACCCTCTCCCATTCGTAATAAATTGATTTGTCTCTTAAATAGACATGATATCACCGTTGTTAGGTTCTTGAGTTTCTTGATCTTGGCATGATCCATAATTCTTGCCAATTAGATTTAAATAAAAAAATGTGTTTTATCTCACTAAGATCTTCTTGCCAAATGGACAAATCAACTTTAAATCAATTACTTATCTCAAGCTTATCTTTTTGATGAAAATAATGATAACTACCAATTAACTCTATATTTAGCTCTTCCAACTAGATATTTTTTCGTTTGTGAACTCCATTTATTTTTGGTTTTAACTCTCTGATAGCGCTCATCAACACTTCAGTTCTCCTCGGGCTTCTCCATCAGTTTACACTATGGTTATGGCTGTCGGGTTTGCTTGTGATTCTGCTCATCGGTAATGCTTGTTGGATTTCTTGCTCGAGCATCACTGTGACTTGACTTTTGGTGATCTCTATCCATCGGGTTCCACTAACCGTCGGTGTTTGTAGTCACAATGTGAATGCTTGTCTTTTATGCATTACAGAAAGCATAATATTTATCTCTCTGATCCTCTAAAGTCTTTGACACTTTGATTATAACTGATTAGATTATATCAAGTTGACAACAATGACAATAAAATCCATTAACTAATTTAATGTCTTGCTTTATCCTTCTGCATTTTGGTTATCAACTTAACATCTTGAAACATTCAATCAGTTACATGTCATCAATCTCTCCCTTTGGCATTGATGGAAACATACTACATTATCATACTATACTATCACTAATACAATATAAAATATAGAGTTTCATCAAGCTTTCCTAATGTAACTATTACAAATGTCTGGCTCTCGGTAAGCTCAAAACTAGCCTAGATTTATTTCATGCAGAGTGGTTGTCTTCAATCTTTAATCCCTTCACTGGATAAATGTATCATTTGATATCTCTATTATGATATGTGCTCTGCCTTGACTGTTGCTATTCTTGATAATCTCTTTTTCCTTTTACAACATTCTTTCTCTTTGTCTGAACTCTCTCCCTTTTTACTTCTCTCCCTTAGATGGATATTTCATGTGTAATCAATTTCTCTCGCTTAGAATATTGATTAACTCTTCATTTTTGATTCTCAGGAACTTCTCTTCATGAATATTGATATAATCTCTCCTTTTATCATATATCTCCTTTATGTGATACGGAGATCATCTCTCCCTTTGTATGATAAAGCACATCTCTCCTTGATGATAATTATCCCTTTTGTATGATAATGAGATATTTCTCTCCCTTTGACAACAATGCCAAATTTTTTTTTCTTATTTTATCATCTATATCATCTTCCATCTCTTTGCATAATATATTCTTTGAATTTCCCTATCCATCAGCAACACAATGTTCTAATTTTCGGTACAAATATGTACCTTACAATGTATAGATGTAAATGTTGCTGTTCATCACAGTGTTTGCATCAACATGGATGATATTTAGATTTGGTATAGGCTGATGCAACCTCCTAGTCAGATTACGGACTGATAGACAAGGGTTGAACCCCTAGTCTCTATCTCAGATACTCAAATGTATCCTTTGGTAATTTTTTGGTGAATATGTCAGCTAACTGTTCCTTTGATTTAACATATTCTAGTGTCACTTCCTTTTCTTTCCCTTATTCTCTCAGATAGTGATACTTGATAGCAATATGTTTAGTCTTAGCATGCATGACTGGATTCTTAGAAATGTTTATTGCACTGGTATTATCACAATAGATAATTACTGGTTCAAGGATCTTCATATGCATACCTTCCAGTAGTTGTTTGATCCATGCAATATAGGAGCAATTTGCAACAACAACCACATACTCTACTTCTGCAGTAGACTGAGAGATGCATCCTTTCTTCTTTCTTATCCATGTGACAAGTCTATCGCCCATGAAGAATGCTCCTCTAGTTGTGCTCTTTCGGTCATCAATGTTTCCAGCCCAATTAGCATCTGTATAGACTTGTAGCTCAAATTTTCCTTCTCTTTTGTACCATAAGCCATAGTCCTTGGTGTTCTTCAGATATCTCAAAATTATTTTGACAGTAGTCATATGAGATTCTTTGGGATTAGGAGAGAATCTTGCAACTATCCCCACAACATGTGCTATATCTGGTCTGGTGTGAACAACATGCATCAGTTTTCCAATCATTGATCTATATAAGGTCTGATTTACCTCATTTGTCTTGTCCTCCTTTGTTAGCTTGCATCCAGTAGCCATAGGTGTTCCAACTAGTTTGGAATCTTCCATCTTGAATATATTTAGCACTTCCTTGATGTATTTGGACTGAGTGATGTATATGCATGCATCTTATTGAATAAACTATAGACCAAGAAAGAGTTTGATTTCTCCAAACATAGAAATTTCAAATTCCTTTCTCATTTCATCAACAAAGGATTTGCATAAAAATTCATTTCCCCTGAAAATGATATCATCAACAAAAATTTCAGCAATTAGAATATTACCATCGGTATCTTCTTTTAAGTACAGATTTCTATTTTCACTTGTTCTAAATTTTTTTATGCTAATGAGATATGAGTGAAGTCTTTCATACCAGGCTCTCGGTTCTTGTTTCAATCCATACAAGGCTTTATGTAGTCTACATACCATGTTTCTCTTGTCTGGATTAACAAACCCTTCTGGTTGTTCAACGTATACCTCTTCTTCAAGTATTCCATTTAGGAATGAAGATTTGACATCCATTTGGTATACCTTGAATCCTTTAAATGCAACATAAGCAAGTAAGATTCTAAATCCTACTCTAGCAACGGGTGCAAAGGTTTCACCATAATGAATACCTTCTTCTTGTGCATATCTCTTGCATACTAATCTTTCTTTGTTTCTAGTGACTTCTCCATTCTCATTCAGCTTGTTTTTGAATATCCATTCGGTACCAATGACATTCTTGTCATCTGGTCTCGGTACTACTGTCCATGTATTGTTCTTCTCAATCTGTTCCATCTCTTCATTCATAGCACTGACCCATTCTTCATTCTCAAGTGCATTGTAAACAGATTTAGGCTCAAAATCACAAAGTAAACATATGGTGTTAAGTGACTTACTTCTTGTTCTTGTTCCAGCCTTCTTGTCTCCTATGATTTGATTTTATGGATGATGTATTCTGACATACTTGGCAAGTTTTGGTTCAACTTTGTGTTCATTATTCTAATCATCTTCTTCACCTTCATTTTCATCTCCATTGTTTGGAACATCATCTTGAGTATTATCCTGATCATCGGTATTTGCAGCTAGATGCTCGGGTGTGACAGACTGTTGCTCGGGTAGAGTGTCAGGTTCTGTATAAACAAACCTGTTGTAGTCCTTTGGTTCCTTTTCTCTTTCCTTATCATTCTTTTTTGCAAATTCATCTATTTTCACATTTGCACTTTCAATGATTTTGTTAGATGACTTGTTAAGACATTTATAAGCCTTGGTTTTGGTTGAATACCCTAGGAAGATACCTTCTTCACTTTTGCAGTAAAGTTTTCCATTTCTATCACCCTTCAATATATAATATTGACTACCAAATATTTGGAAGTAACTTACATTGGGTGTATGACCATACCAAAGCTCATATGGTGTATTCTTTGTGTCCTTCAATTATACTCTGTTTAGTGTATAGAAAGAAATACTGACAAATTCCCTCCAAAATGTTTGAGTGATGCTTTTCTCAATCATCAATGTTCTTACACAATCAACAATTGATCTATTTCTCCTCTCAGCAATTCCATTTTGCTGTGGTGTCCTTGGTGCAGAAACTTGTATTTTAATTCCATGCTCATTGCAATAGTTAGTGAATTCTTCTGAAGTAAATCCCCCCTCTATCTGACCTTAAGCATTTCAATTTATTTTCACTTTGTTTTTCTACCATTTATTTGTACCATTTAAACATCTTAAATGCTTCTAATTTTTCTTTTAAAAACATGACTGTCATCATTCTAGAGAAATCGTCAACAAAGAGAAGGAAATACCTATCTCCATAGTAGCTCTTTGTCCGCATCGGTCCACATAGATCTATATGGACTAATTCTAGAATTGCAGTAGATGTATGGGTTTTTCTCTTGAAAGTAGACTTTTTCATCTTACCTTTTTGACAATTCTTGCCAATGATATGCTTGAGCTTAGTCATCGTCGGTAAGCCTCTAACATTCCTTTTGTTTCTTATTTTTATCATGTTGTCAAATTTCATATGACACAATATTTTGTGCCACAACCATAAGTCTTCATTTTTAGCCATCAAACAAGTGGTGTTAGTGTCATCAAGATAGAAAAGATTACCTTTTGTCTGCTCATCGGTACCAATCAACCTTCCTGATTCATTGTAGATCTTTGCCTTTTTATTTTCAAATGCTACTCTGTGACCTGAATTGTTCAACTGAGAAACACTTAACAAATTGTAATTCAATCCTTTAACCCAGTAAGCATTTTCACATTTTATCAAGTTATTTAACATTATGGTTCCTTTACCTTCAACTGGACAAGGTGTATCATTACCCATTGTCACTGAACCACCATTATAGTATTCAAAAGTCTCAAACTTTTGTTTATCACCTATCATATGGTGAGTGAAGCCACTATCTATGATCCAGACATCATTTTTACTAACTTTAGATATGAGTGCGGTTTCTACATACCTTTCTTCATCTTCATCTGAATCATCCTTCATAGCTACAAATACCATCTCGATGTCTTCTTCTGATTTGGTTTTAGTTTCATCAGCTTTGCTCTCAGCTAGGTAACAAGATTTCTTCCCTTTGTCCTTGTAGTCTTGGGTATCTCTCTTGTTAGATTGTCGGTTGCTCCGATATTCTCTATTGTCACCTTTGTCAAACTTCTTCTCATAAGGTCTATCATTTCCTCTGTCATCTTTTTGTCAGTTTGGACATCTTGCAGCAAAGTGCCCAACCTCTTTACAATTGAAACATACAAGTGACAATTTACCTTTGTATCTGCCTTTGCCTCTCTGCAACCTTCTAGCCATAAGTCCTTCAATTTCATCAAGTCCTTTATCCTCATTATCACTATCACTATCATTTCTAACAACATGTCTATGAATTGAGTTACTTATCTTTAGAGAAGATTTGAATGTAGATTCTATGGATGGTAAGACACTATTGTCAAAGTTATTAATCTCAAATGAAATTATTCTACCAATCAGACTATCTAGAGTAACTGTATTATTTGCAACTGCTCTCATTTCTTGAATAGTAGAAACTCTAATAGCATAAATAGGCAATAAGGTTCTTAATATTTTGCTTACCACTGTCTCCTCTTCAAGTACATCTCCAACTCCTTGGATAGCATTTACTACCTCTTTGATTTTGCAGCTATACTGAGTAATGTTTTCTCCTTCTTTCATCCTTAGGTCATCAAACCTCCCTCTTAGGATTTCTTCCTTTGCTATGAGTACATTGGAATCTCCTCCATGTACAAGCTTCAACTTATCCCACATTTGCTTTGCAGAGGTGTAGGTTTTGACATCTTCAAACTCAACATCGGAGAGTGATGATGCAAGTTCTATCATCATGCAGTTATGCTCATGCTTGACTCTTAATTGCTCAAGAGTATGAGGTCATGTAGGAAACACATATTGAGTATCTATGTTTTGAACAATATCATTTCCAATACTTGATAGGTGGAGTCTTATTCTTCTTTACCATGATGCAAAGTTGTCTTTATTCAACTTGGGCACATCTCGTTTGTTCATCTTGTGATTTTTCTTTGAGCTGTTAAACTCCCTTTCTAAGAACACAAGCTATGATACCAATTGTTAGTAATAAATGAGAGGGGGGGGTGGGTGTGAATCAGTGGCCTCAAAAATATTCTAATAATCAACCCTTAAAACTAAGTACCACAAAATTATACCTCTAGTTATCTTCAGTCCTATAAGATGAATGCCTCCAAATACTTATATCAAATTGCTACTCCTCGAAATTCTTTGTAAAACCTTCTACCGTAGATTTATCGATTAGTAGTCTGTCAATTTACTGAAAGATAATAAATTATCTAGAGTATACTGATCAATCCAATTAAGTTAAGTGTAATGTAAAACACTAAAGTAATGACTCATAAACACATTGACACATGGATTTTTAACGTGGAAACCCTATTAAGGGAAAAACCACTTGGGACCGGTAACCCAAAATTTTCACTCTTCTGAAGTGAGCTCGGTGAAGAGACAACCATGTTAAAGGTTACAAACACAGTGTTAGGTGTGACCTTGTTAGAGGATTTAATAGTTTAGTCTATCACTTGATATTGGGCATCTTTATGCAACCATCCTTGATCAAACACTCACTTGGCCTGTCAATAGGTATCTGGAATTTCATGCTATCTTCATGATCAATATTTTTGATACTCCATTGGATGTATCTCAATATAGAAAGGATCTTTAAATCCTTCTCGGTTAAGAGACATTTTGAATCAATGGTTAAACTGAAAAAGTATGATCTATTCACATATACAAGTATACTTGCAGATTTTTAGATCTATTGTAATCTCACAAAACTATTCTAATCAATATAACTCTGTTTATACCTTTGCTCCACTTTGATTTAGCTTGATGATGATGTTCTCTATTGCTCAGTGTCTGCATAATTCTTTAGCTCTTTCCTTAGCTTTTTGATCAACACTGTATGAAGTTTCTCTTCATCAGTTTCTCTTTAGCATCCTCTTGTTCATTCCTTCACCCTCTCTCATTCGTAGTGAATTGATTTGTCTCTTAAATAGACATGATATCACCATTGTTAGGTTCTTGATTTTCTTGATCTTGGCATGATCCAAAATTCTTTCCAATTAGATTTAAAACAAAACTCCTATTTTATCTCGCTGAGATCTTCTTCCCAACTGGACAAATCATCTTTAAATCAATTACTTATCTCTGGCTTATCTTATCGATAAAAACAATGATAACTACCAGTTAACTCTATATTTAGCTCTGCCAACTAGATATTTTGTCATTTGTGAACTCTAGTTATTTTTGGTTTTAACTCTCTGATAGCATCGGTCAACACTTCAGTTCTCCTCGGGATTCTCCGTCGGTTTACACTATGTTTCTAGCTGTCGAGTTTGCTTGTGATTCTGGTCATCGGTAATGCTCATCGATTTTCTTTCTTGGGAATCACTATGACTTGACTATTGGTGATCTGTATCCATCGGGTTCCATTGACCATTGATGTTTGTAGTCACAATGTGAATGCTTGTCTTTTATGCATTATAGAAAGCATAATATTTATCTCTCCGATCCTCTGAAGTCTTTGACACCTTTATTATAACTGATTAAATTATAACAAGTTGATATCAATAAAAATATAATCCATTAATTGATTTAATGTCTTGCATTATCCTTCTACATTTTAGTTATCAACTTAACATCTTCAAACATTTAGTCAGTTACATGTCATCACTGCCTACTAGAAGGCAATAGAATGGTTTAGGTTAGTCTCTTGTTTATCACATTTAGTTTAAAATAACCATGTAAGGATCTATTAAAGTGTGTGTTTGTAGCTGTAGGTACCCAAAATCACATGCACAATAAATACTTAAAGCAATTAGAAACACGTTTAACATATGTGAACATAAAAATATAAACACCATGAACACTAGAATTTACATGAAAACCCAATGTTATAATAATTTAGAATAACTGAGAGGGGGGGGGGTGAATCAGTTATCCAAGGTCTAGATGTACCAATTGAAATTTCAAATACTTCAACCAACTCAGATCCACTCGGTAATCCACTCAGTCTCTATAGCATATGATCAACAATATAAACTTGTAATCTATTGTCCTACTATAATCAATTTGTAGAATATAAAACTCTTAACAGTAAATAACATTCACACAAATATGACACCAGGGTTTAACGTGGAAAACCAATATGGGAAAAACCACCAGTAACGTGCTACCAATTTTTAACTCTTCTGAAGTGAGCTCTATGAAAGCCAACCTAGTTAAAGGTTACAACACACACTGTTAAATGTGACACGGTCAAAGGATTTAATCACTCTGTTAGAAGTGAGCCTTTTTAGAGGGCTTAGACCATTCCATTAGAATGTCACCTTGATTAAAGGATTTAACAACATGACAATTAGGTCAACCTTGTTTAAAAGGATTTTACAACTGATACAATGGTTAGAAAGTAACAAAAAATTATGATCAGAAACATACAGCTCACTTTGAAAATACAGATCCAATTATATCTCAAATGCTAATTCATTGACTAGCCTTCATTTTCATCTCTATCACTCTAATTTGTTTGGAAATCCTTCAAGCAATCACCACTATGTAGTCTTGTACTGCTCTCTTCAGCCTTCTCTTCCTTCTTGTTAGTTTTTTCCAATCAACTGAATTAACCACATACCACACACACATAACCTACAATTAGGTTAAAATTATACCTCTCTGATCATGTAGCCCAATTTTTTGTCACTTAATCATCACCATAGATCTTATGTTTAGGTCAAATCCAACGAATCCTTCCATCATTTTGTTTCCAACTACATTGTAGAATACATCCTAAAACTCCTTCTTGAATCCATACATAAAATGGTTAAATATATATTAAATGCTAATTTAATTCTCCACAATAATCATCCTTTCCTTAAATATGCTTCACCTATCACAAGAAAATCAAATATGTCGGCTGGGATCTCAAATATTTCTCAAACTGTCATAATAATGACACTCGATCAATACTATGTAACTCGGTAATTCTCTGACACTCGACACATGCTGATGCTCGGTCAACACTAAAATTTTCTTAGCATATACTATGCTTGGTCGACACTCACATCACTTGGCATTGCTCGACACATACTTAAGTTCCTTAATCTTCTTCTCTCTAACTCGGTCAAGACTAAACTTGTAGTCATCGAAAATTCACTTAGACTTAAGATAAACAATATATTACCTTGTCAAGGTGTGATCTCATCAAGTACCCATTTTAGTTTCATATAACTCAACCATTCACCAGGTCTTCTTTTTATCTCTCCTTTTCAAATCTTCTTCATCAATCAATTGATATGACACTTTACAAGATAGCAATTGTGCTACCAGTTAAAGTTTGACATAAATGGCAATATAACAATTGTTTCAATTATCATTTCCAACACCCAAGATAGGAAAAACCATGAAGAAACTAATTCTCATGAAAAAAACCAGCTAAGGTGATTTTACAAGGGCTCACTACTAGTTTTCTCACTGCATGTAGGTTTATTGTTGGGTGGGCTAATTGTCCCGATACAGAGGTTTATATAAAAAGATCTTACAGAGAAAATGTGAACTGAAATAGTTGAATCTACATATGCATGAGACAATTCAAGTTGAAACCTCAGTTGTATTTGAATGCAACAAATCTGGTTACATATATTTTGCTAGAACCTCCTTATCCTCGTGCAAAACTAAACACTTGCTTCTGTCGCAAGCCTTATTTCTATCTTCACAATAACCTTTGTTCTTCTTACTTCTGCTTGCATAGATTAACACCAATGGTGCAAAGACACATTCACATCATATCACCTTCAAAAATATCCCATATTTTCCACATTGGATACAAAGTGATTTCCATACAAACATACATACATACATGTGTGCGCGCATGCGCACCGACAAACACACACACACAAATATATATATATATATATATATA
>MU224520.1:1022059-1033685 GCA_018584345.1 Thuja plicata
ATATATATATATATATATATATATATATATATATATATATATATTTTGATGGTTTGATATTCTCTTCATTATTTCATGAGCAATTAGTTTATTTCATTTTGTATAAAATTGATGAGTGTTTGCATGTCTCTTTCAAGGTTATTATTTGCATTTATTAAGTATATCTCCATTTAATTTTCTTGTGCATGAGTGTTATTATATTGAGTCCTACCTATTGTTGGATATATTTATAATTTTTGGGTTTTGTTGCAAAATTTTGGTTCCCAATATCAGGTTGTGTCCTAAATTATCAAGGTCAGTTCAGGTATATTTTCAAATTTTCCAGCAAAATTATAACTCATATTAATGGATTTAAGGTTTGTGCAAAATTTTTCTCTAATCCTGTTGATTCACGTGTCAAGAATTTTTAAGCCAGGTCATGTATGTTCAAAACCCTTGCAATTGTCATCAAGGTTGTGGTCATGGATTAGAAACCCTAATTTTCTAGGGCGGGTTCTATTTTGTTGTTACTTTATCCGGTCACTAAAGGTCTTTTTAACTCACGTGTCCTTTTAACATCGGGCGGAGCCATATATTTTTATCATCCTATAGACTTGGTATTTTAATTATTTCATATTACCCTAAGTCTAAGTACCAACAACCTTTTAAAACATTATATCTTATGTCATGCAAGTTCTTTTTGATCTAACAGTTGTCGTGTTTCCTCAAGCTGAAGATGTGGTCAATCTATTCTTCAAAGGAAAGTGACTATCTGCCATGTGTCTCTTGCGGGTCCAGTATTTGTTTTAAAGTATGATAAAGTGCACACAATTTAAATTTGATCCTACGATTGTCACATTTCCTACGTCTTAAGATGCAGTTGATCTATCTCATAAGGCAACATGACTAGCCGCCACCTGTCCAGTGGGACTGGATGAAGTCACATCAACCTGATTAAAAGGATTATAATTCAATTTTGATCTAACGGTTGTCATATTCCCTTAAACCCAAATATGTGCGGGATCTATCTCTTAAGGAAACATGACTAAATGACATCTGTCACATGGCATGCCCGGTGCAGCGGTAACAAAGCAAGTAAAGATGTCATAATTTAAGTTTGATTTAATGGTTTTTGTGTTTCCTCGAGCTTAAGATGTGGTCAGTCTATTCTTCAAGGGAAAGTGAATATCTACCACATGTCTTAACCAGAAGTTTGAAGCTACAGTTAGAAGGACGGTTAAGTAATTGGTGGGCAAGTTAACTTAGATCCAACGATTGTCTTGTTTCCTTAAGCCAAAAGATGCAATGATCTATTTATCAAGGCAACATGATTGCCTTCCACGTGTTCTCTAGTGATGGTGATTATCATTAACTAATGCTAGCTGTAGGATGTAACGATGAGTTGATGAGATCGATGGTCAAATTTTAAAATGATAAAGTAAAGGTTTTTCTGAGCCATTGGGTCATGAAATTTCAAATAAAGCAGAAGTAATGGAAAAACATGTAGCCGTCTCAACAAGAATTAAATTTTGAGACTAGTGGTGATTGGATATAAGATGGTTGTCAAATATGAGAAAGCCATAGTTAACAGTGCATTTGAAGCGGAGCTGAATTACAAAATTCTGTTGTCTGTGTCCAGAATTTGCAGAATGGGTAAGTCTTCTAAGAATCTATGAATTATATCAGCATTAGGGTTTGGTGTGTGAATAGATTTTCTGCACATGAATTCTTTATCTATCTATCTAAAAAACCTAATTTTAAAATGCCACCTAGAAGAGAGATTTCAGGAGAGACTGATTACCTAAAAAGAAATGTCTACGAAGATCTTTTACAATAGTTAAATGAATCAACAAATGATGCTTCAAAATTTAAGAAATTGGTACCTAAGTCACTTTTTTTGAAAGTAGGAGAGGATTTATATGATAGAGGTAGATGGACACAAGATGCCAAGACTAGTGTAGCTGGTTATGATCTTTTTAAACTAGCTTTTAGTCAGAGAAATGCTTTCCATCCAGACAACAATACATGGCAATTCGATGTGGGAAAGTTAATAGTCCCTAGTGTGTTCATGGATACAGATTTATTGGTTCAAATTTCCAAAAGGTATGACAGTACTTCTAGGGTTCTTTGGGATGTAAATCATAGAGCATTAGTGAACATATCAACTGAGGAGATAAGGGAGGTTTTCAAGTTAAATGATCCCTCAGTATAAATGGAAAATATCGATTTCAATCAATTCAAATAAGTTTATAAAGCTCAGAGAAACTACCTCAGAGAAAATCCTTTGAAGGGATTTTCTAATAAAATAGGAGGCTTAGTTGTTGTAGGCCCCAATACACCTGAACCTTTCAAATTGGATTATTTCAGTCCAAGAGACAAAATAATATATAGTGCCCTATGTTGTATTTTGGGAGAAGATGAAGAAGCAGTAATGCCTATCCCTTATATGTTCATGATGGTCCAAATTCTGCACCAACATCCAGCTATCATTTTTTTAATTTTTCCATCCATATTGCATAAGTGATTCACGAGGGTTTGATAGGTATAAAAATGCGAAGGTATCCAGGCCATTTGGATGGTATTCCATGCTCATGCATATGATCTTGTTTAAGAATGTTGACTACCTTGAAGAGGAGATGGATTTAATAAGAATCAAGGATGATGAAGAGATGCATGTTCAATTGTTGGAATACCAACATGTCATGGGACAAAAAGGAGGCTAGTTACATCACCTTTGATTGGTATTTTTATTCTAGGCTCAGAGCCTTATTATTCACAGAAAATCCCAGAATGCCTAAAGGTTTATTGACTCTGTTAAGACCAAAGGGATTCACTCAGTCCATTCAAATAGTACACAATTGGGGTGATATTATTTTATACCTTGTGTCAATTGTATTCAGGGTTTATGGTTTCATAGGAGTGCCAAATATACTCCCTTACCAGGTTCCCCTCAAAATAGGCATTGCAGAAATACTCAGACAAATTGGAGGTCTACAAGAGGATGCATTGACAGGAAAAGGGAGAGGAACCATTTTCCCTACTATCACAATTTTGCATCAATTCATTATTACCAAAGGAGGATGGACACATATGCAAAAATACTTGGAGCCCTATCATATGACAACATCAGTGGCGAGGTGTGTTGATAAAAAAGGTTTCCTCAGTGATATGTTCAGAAAAAGAACAAAGTGTCTGGCATTGGATCATCAATTTAAATTTCCAGAGGACATTATCATAAATGAATTTAATTTACAAGAACATGAGATTAAAAAATAAAAGTGTCTTGTGTACAAGAAAACATTAGATTTTGTTCATCATTTTGATAAGGGATATGATACTTTAAAATAATTTATGCCCTAGGTTAAGAAGATAGAATCCTTAATGACAATGTTTGAGGATATTATGCAAGCTTTAAATCAGAAAAAAGAAAATGTTGTACAAGAAGAGCTAGAAAAGGCTAAAGCAATTCTAAATAGGGTTATTCCTGCTAGAGGTATTCCACCAGGTAGATATGTCCTACAACAGAAAAAGTGGTATAGTGTGGTATTTCCAAGAATAGAGGCAACTTCTGTTTCAAAAGGAAAGAGACCCCTGGAATCAGATGCACAATCATTGCCATATCCAAAAAGGAAAATGATAGAAGAAGGGGGAAACCAATAAGAAGATATCTACTCCCCTTCTCAATCTCCCCTGCACATGGATAAACAAGCAATTGCTGAGAAATTAGTATAGGTGGTAAATACAGGGCATATTGTTGTAACATCTCAGGAAATGTAAGAAGGGGTGCCAGAGGCTCCCAAACATGTAGAGATGGTTTTGATGGTAGCTGAATTTTCTGGTAAGGAATTTGATCCCATCACTAAATAGGCTAGTAATGAATTTTTTTTAGATGATAAATTTGTTAAAGCTAGAGCATTTGTGCAATTTTTGTGGAGAATTCATATCAATGAATTCAAAGAAAAGTGTCAACAAAAATAGAAGGATAAACCTGATAAAGATAAGGATGAAATTAAAACAAAGGTGAAGTAGGAAATGATGGAAAAATTTGATAAAGTCACTCCTGAAGTAGGCCAAGAAATGGTTAAGAAAGAAAGAGTTCACATTCTGCCAGAATGGGATATTGCTGATGCTATAGTCTTTGATGCTGTCAGGAAGGAGACTAAACCAATGTATACCAATGGAGTATCTACAAGTGTTAAGTTTATTGAAGACCATGCAGCATGGGTGATATGGTCATTAAAGAAGAAGGAAACTAGAAAAAGTGATGGGCATGATCAAGTTGAACATTCAGGCAGCTTAGTAGTAAGAAGAGTTGCAGACACTTCAGGGGTAGAGGCATAAAACATTACATTAGAATCTGCAAAATTATGTATGAAAGTGGCTGAGAAGAAAGAGGAAGAAATTCAAAGCCTAAGAACCTGGCTAGAAACAGTTTTGAAGGCATACAATGAGGAAAGAGTAAAATCCATAAAAAAGGATAAGAAAATTTCTATACTAGAAGGAAAACAAGTAGCTCAATTTTATCCTCAAAGGATGATAGCATAGGATCTGCATCAGCCTACTACATCTAGTCCAATTGTAACTTTTCCTCCTTCTCCTATGCCATAAAGTCCTACTACATAGGAAGACTTGGAGTTAGAGAGAGAGAGAGAGAGAGAGAGAGAGAGAGAGAGAGAGAGAGAGAGAGAGAGAGAGAGAGATTAATTTCTTAAAGGACCAAGTTAGAAGAATCAAGAAAGAAATGGGATGGATATTACACAACATTTAGAGAAGCACATGCATGGATACAACAAAGGTATGTAGATAAGATACAAGGCACACTGATGCAATGTACTCAGGATTTGAGTCCTGCTACCATTTACTTACAGGGTAAGAAAATTATTAGCATACTGGATGGTTACAATGCATATAAAGATAAGTGGGACCCAATCATGGAAATGTGGAGAGTAAAAAGAGAAGAATTGAAGTATTTTTATTCCATGTCCAAGGAGGAGAACAATGTGGACATTGTGTTGGATTTCACTTAAAAATGTTTTAAATTGCTAGTGGACTTAGACATAAAGAGGAGCATCATCTTAAAAAAGGTAGAGACATTGAAGAAGGAATATTCAAGAGACCGTTATGAGATGTTCCCAAATATTTTCAAGAAAAATGGAGAGATAAAAAAGGAATCCTTATGGGTGAGGCAGATGAATGAGGTGTTGGCAACGAGGACAGACAATATTATCACTTTGGAAAGTACACTTTTATTTTTCCAAACTATTGAAATTATTAGCAAGGCCAAGTCATTTTTTTAATTCTGGAAAGAGGAAGTTGAGAAAGAAAAGGTTAGTTGGGATGAGTTGAACAAAAAAAAGGATGAGGTTATCAATTTCCCTTGGCTTAGTGATGAGGTGTTGAACTCTTGGATGGAAAAATACAATGCGGCTAACGAAGGAGAAGATGATGTGGTGTAAAAACAATAAGTGAAAGTTCTTCCTAACATTTTGAACCAGATAGGCAAAGGCAAAAGATATTAAATTAGAATATCAAGACAATAGAATCCATGTGGAAAATTCTGAACAAGTTCAAATGAGTTGCAGTAACCAAGCAGTCCGAAGACAAAGTACTCAAATTTTTTTGTAACAAAGTGGTTATCACTTCACTTGTTATTTTGTCTTTTGTATGAGTCACATATTTTGTCCTATAGCCTAGCCATCCAAAGCTTGTTGCATCATTGATTTTTAAGGATTCCAAGATGGATAATGCTAACTATATATAGCAAGTTATAAGATATTATAAAGGATGGTGAATTTACAGCTATGAGGCAGACTTCAAACTTTGTTTGGTTTTTCAAGTTTCTTGTCTATTTGAATGTATTGAAGAAGAAGAATATTAATAAGATACAGTGGATTTTCCTATTTCAGATCTATGATGTCTTCTTGTACTTATGATTATGCTCTTTTACGTTTAATTTTTAAGGCATCTCAAACATACTGGTTATAAGGTAACTATGAAACTACTTGTACGTTTCCTTCAAGGAGGGAGTCAATCTTGTGAGTAGTTCCAGAGGGCTAGGTAATAGTGTGAGAATTTGATACATGGATGTGAGAGTGAGAGGATAGTTTGTAAGGCACTCTATCTAGGGTTTCATTTGTGTTATAATTAATTAATTTTCTATGAATTTATATCTCATTTCACTCTTTGCCCAGGATTAGGCACTGGCATAAGTTCTGATAAGTAGTTCTCACCATCAATCATAAATCAAATTAATATTTACATTTGTATTATTGAGAATATTCATGTTTGTTAGTTGTATTCAAATGATACAATTTATTTTTCTGATTCATTAAAGAGAGAATCATCACATTAGCCTTCCTGAGTCAAGTACTCTAAAAAGAAGAAGGATGAATATCCTTATTACACTGATAATAGCTCTTGTTAAGTTCATCGTCTGGCTTATTAAGATATACATAAGGTTGGTGATGTTCATTTGCAAGATGTGTTGTCAACTATTTTAGTACACGATAAGAGTGAATAAGTTTATCCACTATTAGATTTACTAAGAATCAGTAATCCATGAAAGGTACACCTGCTTGAGTTTGTTGAGCTCAAATAAGGAGGATTAATCCTTATTAATTAGTATTTTACTTGTATGAATCTAAATTGGGAATCTAAGATTCAAGAATTCATTTCTATATAGAGATTCAACAAGAAAAATATCTAACACCTATAGCATTCTAGTTAGGAGAAGCCACAAACTTAGGGGTTCCTTTGATCTAGAATCCTCTTTATTTCCTTGAAATCTTGATGAAATAAACATGCCTACTAATGACATCCCTATTACCATTGAGAAAATTTATTACCACTCTTCTCATGTTGAAGATGAGACTTTAAGAGTTCCTCCTATGCAAGTGAAAAATATTTCCCATGAATTTGATAATTTTGAGAAATGGTTAGGAAAAGAAAACTCTAATCCTGAGGTCATCTCCTTAGTTGAGGTTTTGAGAAAGTTAATTTTCAAGATGAACATGGTGTTCATGTCTTGCGTACTATCTCTCATCTTATAGATACCAATGTCAAACCTATTGGATATTGTTCCAAAGAACTTGGTTTCAATCCACCTCCCACTAGTTTTGAGACTTGCACTCTTATTCCTATGTCAATTCCTAGTGCGTCCACTTATGCTCCACCTTTTATGACCATATTTTTAAAAAAAACCAACCCTACACATTTTAGCATTCCTAATCCTATTGTTCCTCCTCCTTCAAGTGTTCCATATGTTTCACAACCTTCATCCATGCCTACCTACAACAATGTTCCATTTTCATATCCCACTATTCCTTTCATTTCCCATAATGGTCCAAAGTTTTTCACCAAAATGTACAAAAGGAAATGGGAAGCAATGGTAAGATGTAAATTACTCCCCACTTCACAATTTGTAGATTAGGAAGGAAGGATATCCCCACCTAGGCTCAAGGTTTTCATCAATCTCTTAGTGGGAATAAAGTTGGTTCTTCCTTGGGATGTAGAAATGATAAATGGGAGAGTGACTAAATGAAGTAATAGATCTAATAGAGAAGATACTAAAAATTTGATCAAAACTGACTGATATGAACATATATCGAGATGAAACTGCCGAAAATGAAAATCAGAGGATGAAATTGACTACTCCAAAAAATTTATTCAAAAATGGTAGGGACACAGTGAATTTTGTGAAATGTTGTAATTATTACTGTACTTCCCAGAAAAGACCCAAAAACTCTGTAACATGTTCCTGTACATAGAAAAATGGGGAAGAAGGTTGAAATGGGTTTGCCTTAGTCAAAACCCTATTTAGGAATCAACCCTGAAAAGAAATTAAAGGGAAAATGTGTTTTCATTGTTGGAGATTGTTGAGATGTTCAAATTCTACATATATGTGTTGGAATTAATATTTTATCATTGATGTCAATATATTCCTACTGTTAGAGACAATGTTTCTAGTATGTTCAGCCATATGATTTCTTTGGTACGATTGCTATATTGAAGATCTAATGTTATGATCGTATAGTTGTGTTTAGGGTTGTTTGTACTTGATTATGTTCAAGTGATAGAGGTTCAAATGATGATTTGAGAGAGTTATGATGGATTAGTCAAAGACAAATATTTTATTTGTTCAATCTATGATAGTACTTAAGTATTTGGATCAGTGTGGATTGGTTTGGAAAAAATATTGGTTGTAACTTGGTGGTGAGTTCAGGACATGGATGTGTGTTCTCATCTTGAGTGGTTCATGATGTGGATATTGGGAAGCTATTTTTATTTTATGATAGCACGACTGTTGATTAGTGTTCCTGATAAACAAAGTACAAAATTGAATGATTCTATGTCAGATTTGATCTTGATCATGTCTTGGTATTGCATGTTTCTTGTTGATGTATCTTGATCGTGTTGCATTTATGTTGTTGGATCACATTGGATTATGTGATCAGATTTGAAGATTTTTCTTGTGGCGTGTTGATGTTCATATTGTTCTTGGTTGGCTTGGTGATGTAATGTGTTGTGAACGATTGTGGCGTGATCTACAGATTTTGAGTGTATTTGAGGATATTGTTATGGATCGTTGTTATGTCTTACCCAAAATTTGATGGATCACATTGAATATTGAGATGTAATGAATTATTTTGTAATTAGGTCCCTTCTTGACCTAGTTGGGATAAATTAATGTAACATGTATATGTAATCATTTTTAATTATTTATGAGAGGATGAGAGAGAGTGAGATGCTAAAGAGAAGAGGTATGAGTGGAATCTACAAATGAGGCTAAGATTTGTTGCACTTCATTGGAACTATTTTGGCATATCAAAGATTTTTTTTTTTTAAATTCGTCAGTTTGGATAGTATGTCCTCTATGATTTGTAATCATAGATTGTTGTAAAGAAGTGAGACTTCCTTGGGATTGAAATCCTTATTGTATTTGAGTATTAAACTCTAGGAAGTGTGTCTGAATGCATGTGCATTCCCCTTTATAATACTCGTAATAGGGTATAGTTTTTTTTACAGAGTACATTTATCTTGTGGGTTTCATTCTCACCTTAGTTTTTTTCCATAACAGAGTTTCCACATCAAAAATCTTGGTGTTATGTGTTGTTTACAATGTTGAGATCTTGCTTACATGTTTATCATTTAGATATGAGATTAAAGTTTATAATTTGGTTAAAATTTGTTGATATTGTGACACAAATAATACATCCCTCCTCTCAATTGTGTGCTATCTTAAGGTTTTAATAATTGGTATCAGAGCTAGTTTCCTCTTTGGGAAGCTTGACCACTTGAGGAGATCCAAGATGTTGACCTTTAAGAATGATAGTCTGATATTTGAAGGAAAAAATTGTACTATATGGAAGGAGTGGATGATTACACACTTGAGGTGTCTTAGTGAAGAACATTGGGATGTTACAAAGAAATATTGCAAACCTCTTGTTGATCTATCTACTTTGACTGCTGATGAGAAGAAAGAATTGAAGATCAATATGAGAGAAAAATATTCCTTGAAGAGTGTCTTATGATATGTTGAAAATAAAAATATTCTAGGGATGGAGACTGTGTTAGATTTTAGAAAAACAAATCCACCCAAGAACACCTGCATGCATGACTGTCACAAGAAAGAAGCAAAGACAGAAGAGAAGAATGGCTATGGAGGCCAAAAAGCCAGAGGAGACATCGTATGCAATAGAAAATAATATATTAACAATATGTTTCTATGAATTACAATATAATGTGAAAACTCTGTAAAGAAAACTAAGAGGTGAATCCTTATAAAAGGAATCACGAAACCCTAAAAGGGAAAACCTAAGGTTAGCTTAAGCAACTAGAGTGAATAGGTGAGTTAGTAATTAGATTATAATGATTTAATTAATAATCCGATAGACTATTACTCTAACACCCCCCCTTAAGATAAGCTTAGGGAGAAACAAAACCTAGGAAACTACTGCATAAAGCAGGAAAGATGGGTCCCGACAACAAGGCCTGATCAGGTACCCAAAACAAGAAATAAACTAGATGAATGAAACTAAGCCTTCAATCTATGGAAAGTACCAGAGAGAGGAACAAGAATGAGAAAGAAGCATCTCGGAAGCATGGAACTGTAAACTCTGTCAGAAGAAACTGCTGGAACCCCCACTGAAGTGCATGACCAGGTAGAGAAGACAATGTCTGAAGAGCTGATCAATTAAACCAGGAAGCAATAGAACCAACAGGTGAACCCCCCCATAATGCTAAACAGGGAGAGGTGACAGGAACACTGAAATGCAATGCCAGAAATATTTGCAGAAGAAAGAACCAGGAACACCAACAGTGCAACAGAAGTACAAACATAGGATAAAGGGCGGTGTCACCGACACACAGCATGGGCTGATGTCATGGAAGGTATGCTCACTTGACAAAGGTGGATGCACCTAAAATGACATAATCATCATAACCCCCCATGGCAATTTATAACAGAGTGCGAGTAAAAAAACCATACAAGGTGTACAAGATCCCAGAAATGCAGAAGTAGGCACTTTATCATAGTGCATTTACAGAAAAAAGATGCAACAGAAGAAGCATACAAGCTCAGATTTTAGAAAGAAGAGTGAGCTAGAAGATCAGAAGAAGAGATCCCAAGACCTGTAGAACCCAAGCAATCCACTAGAGTGCAAAAAATTGCCAACCTCGGAGGAGAGAAAACCTGAAGCAGAATCTGAAAAAATACCTCTGCAACTGAATAGTTCACTGAACCAGCTTTTTGACGATATCTAGTTTGCCAAAAATGGAGTCCGAATGAGCCAGATATGACCCCCAGAAGGCAAAAACAAATAACAGACTTCAACAGCAAAAAATGCTATCAAAACGGTAGAACCCAAAACCCTAACTACCATCATCGGAAAGTGCTCGGAAAGATCTTTTCGACGATATTTGGAAGTTAGAAAAAGACCTCCGGATGCTCAAGATAGAGCGAAAACAGTCTTGGGGGGTCAGAAAGGCCCCAAAAAGAAAAAACTAAGCCCCTGGGGCTAAAAAAAATAGCGCCCTTGGGCGCATGGTGCACGCAGGGGGCTAAACTGGGGCCCCTGGTCGCCCATACGACCAGCCGCAGGGCTAAATGGCCTGCGGGGGCTACACAGATGCCCCGGGCGACACGGGGGTGGCAAAACCAGGCGGTGGTGGGGGGCGGGTGGCGCGGGCTGGTGGCGGAGGCCGAAGCGGCAGCGGGGGCGGCGAAGTAGCGGCAAGCGGCGGCGCGGGCCGCGGAGTGGTGGTGGGAGGTGGCGCGGGCCGCGGAGTGGTGGCGCGGTGGCCGTGGGGTAGAGCGAGGGCGGCGCGGCTGCCTGCGCCAAAAAAACATGTTTTGAATTTTTTTTTTCAATTTTTGCATCGAAAAACGTGCCCGTACGGCCCTAGAAGACCAAAAATTTTCTCCCTGAGGCTCCGGTGTCCAAATCAGACATGCCTTATATGGATTCTAGGGTTTTTGGGCCTTCTGAACACAAATGTGAGGTCAGTTTTGGTCCAAAGTGTGTCAAAAAATAAAGACCCCTAGAACCAATAAAAAATACCATAAAAACCTCTGAAACCCTCTGTGTCTGGTGCGCTTCAACAAAACACGAATAGCGAGCAGCAAGCAAGCTCTGATACCATGTTAGAT
>MU224520.1:1033764-1046150 GCA_018584345.1 Thuja plicata
CATAAAACAATATATTAACAATATGTTTCTATGAATTACAATGTGATGTGAAAACTCTGTAAAGAAAACTAAGAGGTGAATCCTTATAAAAGGAATCACGAAACCCTAAAAGGGAAAACCTAAGGTTGGCTTAAGCAACTAGAGTGAATAGGTGATTTAGTAATTAGATCATAATGATTTAATTAATAACCCGATAGACTATTACTCTAACAGACTGTATATGAAGTATGAAAAAAGTTGGAAACATTATATGAAGGATATGTGTTTTTAAAGAAAGCCAAGCTACAAAGTCTAAAAGGGAAATATGAATCATTGAGGATGAGTGAAGATGAGAACATTACTTCCTATATGAATAAGGTCGCCGAACTTTTTTGTGGAATCAGATGCGCCGGTGGAACATTGGATGAGAATGATATTATTTCCAAGATCTTGATATCCTTGCCTCCTGCTTACAATCATAAAGTTGCTACTATTGAAGAAATCATAACTATGACTACTGTGACAAGAGATACATTGATTGGTAATTTATCTACTTTTGAAATGAGTAAATTTGGAGATAGATTACATAAAGCTGACTCTACATTTAAATCTACTATTTTTAAGGATAAGAAAAGATATCACCCTAGATAAATTTCATCTAAGCTTGGTAGATATGCTAAGGAATGGGAAAAAGTTGAGAAAGAAGAAAGAGAGCTTGAAGATCTTGAATCCCTATTTATGAATAAATTACCTAAGGGATCTGGAAAGTATGAAGGAAAGTTTCCTGTGAGATGTTTTGCATTAAGAGAAACCCTTGGTTTTGCATGCGGATAAAAGACAAGACTGGGTTATTGATAGTGGATGTTCACATCACATGACCACAAACAAAATAAAATTTGTGAAGCTTGAATGTTAAGATGGTGGAGTTGATATATTTGGTAACAATTCTCCCTTTTTGATCAAAGGAAGAGGTTTGATTGTGTAACCACCTAGATTTGGTCTGCTTTGACCATAGACCATATTTTCCCCAAGTGTGATCATACCCCCAATTATGTCATGGCAATGTTACATTGGCATAATTCTTTTTTAAATTAGATTTAATGTCCTAGGTGATTTTTATCACTAAATTATATCAACTACTACATCCATACAAATCAAATCAATTAAAACAAATCAAATTCAAACATGACTATTGTATTTAATCATAAAGGAATTAAATGAACCTCAATATGTTCCATCACTTGCAAATGAACCCATTCCCGTAGCCTAATTAATTTAATTAAATTGGCTATAGTCCTATTGATTATTAAAAAGCAATTAAATGCTTAAATAATTAATATTCCCATTTTTGAATGAATTAAATAAGTTTAATTAATTTCATTAATATTCTTTTAAACCCCAACCTAACCCACTTCAACCACTTTGACTCTGGGTTCAAACCTACCCCAACCCATTCACCCCATGCTAATCTAATCCTAATCCTAATTCTATTCTAACCCACCTCCTAATATTGTCACATTCCATTAAGGAATGATTAAGGACTCCACCCACTTGAGAAAGTAAAGGAATCTCAAGATTCCTTTCCTCAAGTCCACTTTCTCAAGCTTTCCTCTTACACCCTTCCCATGCTTCTTTAAGGCTTTCATTAGTGCCTCATTAATGAAGATTCCTTAAGCCCATGTCTTCACCATGCCTCTTTAATTCCCAAGGCATTAATGCCTCTTACACTTCATTAATGAGTTTTTCAACTCCATTAATGCACCTTGTCCCCCCTCTCTCTCCTATTTCTTCTATAAATAGAAGGTGTTTTTGAGCAGAAATAAGCCTTCATTTTTAGAGTAAAATTGTATTGTTATGTTGTTAGAATAAACATAGCTTCATATCATATTTTAGATTTCATGTTCATGCATTGTTATTTTCATGCTTTTTAGAGCTAGAATGCATGTTTAGGAGATATTTTTCTTGTTTTAACTCAAATCTTTCATCCTAAGTCATATATGTCACTGATAGTAACATAATCTGAGGTCTATTGTGTTACTTATCATACTCTTCTGAGTTAGAAAGTAGTAGGTCAATTTTAGTGGATTTATATGCTCATCTAACCCCCTTTTCACTAATGCAATGATCTATTGAAGCGTTGTGTTGCAGGTAACAGATGCACAAATATACACACACATTTCTAGCACCCACCGTGGGGCAAGATTTCTAATTTTGCCTCATTTTGCATCTATTTTCACTAATTTGTATGCACAAAATTTTGTTATAGAGTCATTTCTGGTCATTCTGGCTCGCATTCGGGATATGCCATTGTACCACAGAAAATGAGGCTCACATCCAAGATTTCTCGGATCATTTTTTGTGGTACAATGGCTCGCATACGATATACGGTATCACATCCTATTATTTTAGGATCACATCTGGTGAAATATTTTGTGAACTTCATTGTCTAACCACTAACGTTTGCGTGCTTGATTTCTTTGATCTTTTCACAGCTTAACTAGTGTTTGCAGGTCACCATCAAAGGTTTTCCTTGGGATTCAAATGAATAATACTAACTTGGTTTTTCAGGTTTCCCAACCCCCATCTTGACCTCTATTTTTACATGCTTTTTACACTAATTTTTTTTTCTAATTTTTCACTAAACTGACTAGAGGACTATGCTCTTTTCCTTTTAAGGAAAATCAGAAACTCACACATCAATTTATAGGTTGAAAAGAATTTGGAGATAGCTGAACCAAAGAAAACATAAAAAAATTTCTTTTGGACAGTAAATGAACAACTCAAAGCACTAAATTTGTGGACTAAATGAACAAATACATTGTCTAAATTTTGGGAATAAAAAATTGAACAAGCTACTCATTTAAATATTGCAGCTAAATTGAACAACACAAATCAACTTTCAAGCATTATGTTTTCCATTAAATAGGAACATCTTAAATTGAGCACAATATTGCTTGAGGGAAAGAAATGTTTTCTTGAATCTATTTTGGGAGAAAACGACATGGATTAGGAGAGTATGCTCTTCTTCGTTTGAAGAATCAGAAATCTAGACATCCTACGCTCTCCAATCCTTTGTACACTTATTTAACAGTAGAATGCCTACCGGTTGAGGAAAGAATATCTCGGGAATGACCCAAGTGAGGGCAGGTTTTACACCAACCCTTCCAACTCACTATAAATAATTGCTTCCTCATAGGCTAAAGCCTCGGAAGACGAAGCTGGTTTTGTTCATAGAATTCTGACATCATTCTTTGAACATGCTTGGGTATATGTAGAGTGGAGCCGCTTGAATCTTGCTTGTGAGACTACATATACTTAAGTATTAATAGGGCTATTTTTGCCTTGTTCAATTCTATGGGGGACAGTTTCGAATGAATTGCCCAATAATAGACAATATTTCAACTAAAAGAATTCCTGATTCACCCCTAAAAGGGTGATAATACTTGTGCAAGGCAAAAATTAATTGCCCCAAGACACTCATCATATCGTGTCCTCACTTGCATTTGGAGTCAGCTAATACAACATTATGACTGGAGCCATTGCGTATTTGGTGATGGCTATATTCTAATTAGCATTTGAGTGTGTGCCTAAGTTAATGAGCAAGGATTTTCATCCTCCACCTAGAAAATAGGGATAAGATGTGTGTCTGTTTCACCCTCCTAACAATGCAAATATGTTTGATGTGATTGAAAGATCATTAAAAGATAACATTTTTCAAAACAAGCAAAAAATCTCAAACCTAGGTCAACACATGTGTTTTCATTCACTGACGAGTCTCAGAATGCAAAACTACAATTAGACAAACTTCACACACTTCCAAGATGAATTTTTTAAAAATGATCAAATCTGACAGAGACATCAGAAAATTGCATCCTGGATTTCCTGAATCATATCCAGTATTTAGGTTCACATCTGGTATATTGGTCAATACATTGTCACATCTGGTATTTAAGCTCGCATCTAAGGTCGTCAGTAGCTTGCATCCAATATTTCCAGGCTTGCATCTGGAAGCTCACATCTAGGACAATGGGCATTTGTATAATAGTTTCTTAGAAAGTATCCATTGGTTTGGATACCCTTTTGGCTCTTTAGTCAGCCCCTGTTGTCTTTTCTAGTCTCCCTATCATTGTGTCGAAATACTTTTTCAAACATATACCTTGCATGTCCTATCAGTTTCTCGCGATCTGTCTCAATATGTGTGGTATGTCCACTTCTTACAAAAAATTGGTTCCCAGCTCACTATCAGGCTATTTTAACCCTCTGACGCTAGAATCATTTACTTCCACCAAAACTTAAATGATACTTCCACCTAGACACACTTGAATGATTCTAGATTCTACCTAGCACAATCGGGAAACTTTGACAGAGTTGAGACCTAGCTACATGGTTAACACAAGATGCAACAAGTATATGTCTAAAGGATTGAAAGTGCTTCCTAAATTGCTACACTTTTAGGGATAAATATCTCGCAGTTCCCTACTCGATCTAGACTCTCCACAAATGGATAGAAACACTCATGAATGGAGTGCGGCTTTTGAAGAATATGACCATAGAAAAAGCTGAAAGAATGAAGATATTGATGAAGAAGAAGAACCTACATTTGAATGTCCTTTATTTGAATCCGACAGTGAGGAGGACATCACTCATGATGAGTACAAAAAACTCAAATAAAGCAAGAAATTTCAAAAGACGATGGAAAAGGTGATCGACGAAGATAAAGAGAAATACTTTCTTCACCTAGCATCCACCAGCGTAAAATTACCCCCGGATTATGATGTGGAAAAACTCAAAGAAAAGGAGGTACCAACTCCTATATCCATTTTCACCAAGAAACTCACTTTGATGCAAATAGAGCTAGCGACTCTCAAACAGGAGAAAGATAAACCCAAAATGAAATACTCTTTGGATACTATTTGTCCATTTCCTTTCGACAAAAGTATCACTATGGTTCCATTTCCTCCCAACATGACATGACCAAAATATTATAAGTATACAGGGGAGATTGACCCACATGATCACGTTAGAGAATTCTACGCTCTAAGCATCGAATACATGCATGAACCTACTTACCTCATGCGATTGTTTCCTTGAAGTCTAGGAGGTAATGTTATGGAATGTTTCTCAAAACTTACACCCAAGGTCAAAAATTTTGAGGAGTTTATTCAACAATTTATCCAACATTACTCCTAAAACATCTAACATGATGTGACTATGATGGATATATGTAATACCAAACAAAAGACTGGCGAATCATTTACACACTTCCTATAAAGATGGAGGAAAATCTTTGCACGATACTCCAGAGCTATTCTTGAATCTGAAAAGATGGAAATCTTTGTCAATAACTTGATACCAGAATTAAACTACACATTGCAAATGCAAGGCTCATCTAACTTTGATAGAATGATTAAGAATGCCCTTTGTATTGAAGAAGTTATGGTCAAAAAGGGAGAAATCACTTTTCAAAGTGAAAAAAAATCAAACAAATCCAAACCTAAATGGTGGAAACAAAACAAAAATGTTGTCAATGATGGTGTAGTAGATGCATCCAATGTTGGTCCTAAACCTGAGGTCTTCAATCTAACCAACAACATGCAAGCAAGTAAAGAGACCAAGGTAACACCCCCATACTCAAAGAAAAATATGATAATAAAAAGGGTCAGATGTGGACTTCAAAACCTCAAAGAACATTCACTCCTTTGGGAGAACCCCTTGAGACTGTTCTAAAAACACTATTGGATAACAAAGTTCTCACAATCCAAGATTCCAAACTGTGGGAACCAATGGTCAAACCTAGATGGTGGGATGATAAGTCCCACTGTATCTTTCACAAGAATAAAGGACACAAGACTAATAATTACCTTAAGCTTAAACATGTTATTCAAGACCTCATTTAAGGAGGTAAGATCAAAGTGGACAAACACACTACCAATGAAGATCATACAACATTCAATAAACCATTTCCTAGTTACGACAAAGGGGAAACATCTAAAGGAAAAGGTAATGAAGTAAACTACACCTATTCCAACAATGATAATGTGATCAATATGTTAGAAATTAAAACTGAATCAATTAATGTGGTCACAATCAAAGTTGTTTCATTTCACTCGTATGCGGTGACTTAGAGTCAAGCCCAAGTCATGATCAAAGGACCCAATTCTTCCTCAAAACCAACATCGGCATCCAAGGTTCCTATTATTACTATTCACAAACCAGTAGCAAAACACGTGGTTACTATTCCTGGATTATAGTATGACTTGGTAGACCAATTGCAATGAACCTCTACCAAAATTTCCATCTTCAAGTTACTCAAGATATCCACAATCCATAGGGAAATCCTAGAACAAGCTCTACATGCTGCTAATGTCCCAAAGGATATTGCTATAGAAAAATTCCAAGAAATGGTCAATCACATCTCAGCACCACATTACCTCTCCTTTTCTAAAGAGGATGACAAGTCTTTGACACATCCACATAATCAACCCCTCCATATTGAAGTTCTTATTCATAAATATCATGTTAGATGTGTATTGATAGATGGAGGTGTAGGATTGAATATTTGTACACTTAATCTAATCAGGAAACTGGGTCTCTCAGAATAGACCATTGACTCTAGAAGAAAAATAACTATCAAAGCTTTTGATGAGGAAGAAATATCCTCTAAAGCTCTTATTTTTCTGCCCATCAGAGTTGGGCTTATTGAAAGGAATGTCACATGTCAATTTCTGGATTTGTCCTTGGCCTACAAGATCCTGTTAGGGAGACCATAGATTCACGAAATGCAAGCTGTACCATCCACTTATCACCAATGCATCAAGTTCCCACATAATGGGGTGGAGGTAACTATTCCTGCAGATGCTAACTATACTTTTAATAATATCAAACCAGGTAGTATGATCCTGCATAACAAGGAGGCTATGGATGAGATTTCTCCTGAGACTACCAAGGACATGGCTTTGAAAATCCTTGGGAAAAACTTAAAACTTGATGAAACAAATATGGGAGAGTACAAACTAGACCTGACTCCCTCACTGATAGAGTTACCTATATCACCAAGATCCTATGGAAGACCCTCCTCATCTTTCACACCTGCTGCATTAAAAGAACTAGAGATCCACAAGGCCATGGGCATGGTTAAGGCATCCACATCTTCTTTAGATAACATAAAAGAACAGACAGTCTTGGACTGGCTTTACAAGGGAGAACAAACAAAAGCTAAGGTAAAACATGTAGAAATATCCCCAGCACAATATGGTAAAGGCTATGACCTTCTCAAATAGATAAGATACAAAGGAAAAGGACCTCTGAACAACACAGGATGAGGACTTATTGAACCAATGCACATAGAATTCAGAAATACTAGAGACAAAATAGGACTGGGTTTTAATATTGAATCTAACGAATCTGTTTTGAAAGAAAGTCTGGTCTCTGACAAAGGGAGTGATGAAACATAAGAGATAGTACTAGAACCATGTCCTTATGAAAGGTTATTACATGTTGGTACATAAAATCTTGACTATCAAGGAGAACACTATGTACCCAGCTTTGAGGTACCACAAGAGATTCACATCCCTTTGCTAGCACAACCTCCCATTCAAGAGGTAGGAGATGCAACAACAAATGGTTTAGAGGTACCATTGATAGCGACAGCTACTGCAAACACATCTTTCCAACTAGATTCACATCCTAACTGGGGGCAATTAGTCACAATTTCACATATCCTTGATTTACCTCACTTTGATACATAGGTAGCTAACCGGGTACATCAAATCACTATCATTGAATTCCTAAACCGGTCTGATGATGAAGCAACTGAATCTCATGATTATGAATAGGATGAGCTATCTGTCACCACAGAAGATATTGAAATCGATATAATTCACATGTTTGCGACTCCCTCAGCTCCTCGTGAATAGTCTAACACTACTCCCAATGACACTGATAATCTTGAAGCAGAGGAAGAGTTCCTTCTCCCCATCATGGATGGAGAGACTGGTGCTTTCCTAAGTCTAGAAGAAGTCCAAAGGCGATAGACAAGAAGCCTCCTTTTACAGAGAGATGATGATGAAATTTCCACTAACGAGTCACTAGAGTTTGGTTTGCGTATAACTAACAATGACCCTTTTTATGATGATCTAATTCTTATTGATCTAAACATCAAAGAAATTAAATTAACAGAACATGTCATGTCAGTTAATAGTCATGACACTAACACAATGTTGTCCTTCCCCAAATCTGATTCCTTATCTTTGATAAACCCAGACCTAATTGATTGGACTAGTATAGATCCTACTCCTATCCTTGACTTTCCCAATGACTATACCTTGGCTTGCTATCTAAATGCTTGCGAACCTTATCCTTCTTCCACCAATGCAAGGAGTGAGCACATGTCAAAGGAGGATATCAAGTTTTTTAGTTAGAAATTGAAAACTAAACAGAAGAACATAACTGACGGTGAAAACCACATTGTGGCAATATCAGATTCTAAAAAAGTAAAAAAAAAAGACGTATCCAATGGTGAAAACCTCTCAGAGGCACCAAAAGATGACATTCTTGATATCCTCCCAGAGCACTTTCAAGAGAGATCTTTAGTACTGATAGAACCAACGGAACCAATCAACTTGGGCATAGCTGAGTCTCCTCAAATTATTCACCTGGCTTAGTCTTTATTAGCAGAAGAAAAGGTACAATTCACTGAGTTCCTAAAGGAAAAGAAAATCAAATTTGCATGGTCCTATACCGATATGCTTGGACTCGATCCTAACTTAATCATGCATCATTTGTCTATAGCTCCCGGGATCAAGCCCGTAAAACAAAAACTTAGAAAGATGCATCCTCATGTTGCACTACTAGTAAAAGCAGAGCTAGAGAAATTATTAAAATCTGGATTTATCAGAGTCATTGCGTACGTAGGATGAATCTCCATATGACATGTAATTGATTGAATGTTTGACAATGTTAAGTTGAAAATAATGCAAGGCATTAAATTAGTTAATGGTTTGTATTGTCATTGATGTCAACTTAATATCATCTGTACGGTCATATACATAATGCCAAAGACTTCAGAGAATCAATGGAATAGAGGTTATGCTTTTAGCAATGCATAGAAGTCAAGTATTCACTAAGTGACAGACAAACACCAATGGAGTGCACACCATCGGTAAAGGCAAAGAAAAAGTCACAGTGATACCCGATGAGTAGAAGACAGTGTTTCCCGATGAAGCGAAATCATAGTGATACCCAATGAGTAAAATCCAAGGATGCTCGATGGACGGAGATCCCAAAGCTAACTGGAGTCACACTGATGGAGCTAGCAGTTGTCGCTGATGACTAACTATAGAGTTGACCGAGAGAACAGAGAATTCAGAAAATGACAAAATATCTAGCTGGCAGAGCTTAAAGATAGACTTACATGGTTGTTTTATTTTTTTTATTCGACTAGAGTTAAGTAATTGATTTAAAGAAGATTTGTACAGTTGGCAAGAAGATAACTATGAGATAAATCAGGAGTTAAAGCTATAAATCAATTGGGTGGATTGTTTTTCACGCCAAGAATCAAAAATCAAGAATCAAGAATTAAGGAACATCATGTCTATATAAGAGACAAACATAATTCATTTACGTAATCACAAGCATTCACATACACAGGAAGGGGAGTGAATAGAAAGAGGATATTGAAGAGAAACTGATGAAGAAGAACTTCATATAGTCCTGATCAATCAAGCTGAAGAAGAGCTAAAAGATTCTGTAGACACCGACGAATAGTGAAGCATAGCATCACAGAGCAGAAAGTGTGGAGCACAAGGAATTAAATTGATACATTGATCAGAGAGGTATTGTACTTAAATAGATCTAAAAATCTGCAATTCAAGTTGCATTAGAAATAGGTCATAATGTTTCAGTTTAACCATAAAGCCTATTGACAGCCTAAGAAGAAGGTTGATTCAAGGATGGTAGCAAGATTTTCCTAAAGCCTATTGACAGTCTAAGAAGGAGGCTGATTCAAGGATGGTAGCAAAATATATGCCAAATACTAAGTGACAACCTCTATGTATAAAACCCTCTAACAAGGTCGCACTTAATAGTGTGTTTGTAACCTTTAACAGGGTTGGCTCCTAACAGGGCTCACTTTCGAAGAGTAAAAATTTGGGGTAACGGTCCCAATGGTTTTTCCCTTAATAGGGTTTCCACATTAAAATCCATGTGTTATGCGTGTATGGCTTATTACTTTATTGTTTTCCATTTCACATATGCATTTCTGGATTGATTGGTATACTCTACATATTTACTGAGTATTGGTAAATAGTTTTAATGCTTATCGGTTATCAAGGAGAATAAGGACAGACAAGGTAAACCGATAGACAGTTAATTAGTATAAGTATTTTATGGCATGCATCTTGTAGGGACTTAATAATCTGAGGTGTATTGATTGGTGGTTAAATTTTAAAGGATAAATTTTTGAGGCCACTGATTCACCCCCCCTCTTAGTTATTATTAAAAATTGGTATCAGAGCTCGTGTTCTTAGAAGGAAGGTTTCAAGACCTAAGTAAATATCACAAGATAAACAGATGAGATGTGCCCAAGTTGAACAAAGACAACTTTGGTTCATGGAAAAGTAGAATAAGACTCCACTTATCAGGTATTGGTAATGATGTTACTCAATACTTAGATACTGAATATGTGTTGCCCATAGGACCATTAATGGTAGATCAATTGAGAGTGAAGCATGAGCACAAATGCATGGTCATAGAGCTTTCTTCCTCTCTCTCTGATGCTAAATTTGAAGATGTCAAAGATTTCACAACTACAAAGAAAATGTGGGACAAACTGAAGCTTATACATGGAGGTGATACAAATGTTCTGAGAGCCAAAGCAGAAAGCCTTAGAGGAAAATTTGATGATCTCAGAATGAAAGAAGGAGAAAACATCATACAGTACAACACAAGAATAAAAGAAGTAGTCAATGCTATACGAGGTGTTGGAGGTACACTTGAAGAGGAGACAGTGGTCAGTAAAATCTTAAGAACCTTATTGCCTGTATATGCTATTAGAGTATCTGCTATTCAAGAAATGAGAGCAGTAGAAAACAATACAGTTACTCTTGATAGTTTAATTCGTAGAATGATTTCATTTGAGATGAATAACTTTGAAAATAGTGTCTTACCAAAATTAGAGTCTACATTTAAGTATTCTATGAAAATAAGAAAATCCAATCATAGATGCTCATCTAGAAGGGACAGTGAAAGTGAAAGTGAAGAAGAAGATCTAGATGAAATAGAAGCACTTATGGCTAGAAGAATAAAAAAAGGCAAAGGTAAATACAAAGGCAAGTTACCACTTGTATGCTTTAATTGTAAAGAGATTGGAAACTTTGCTGCAAGATGTCCTAACAGAAGAAAAGATGACAAAAGTAATGACAGATCTTTTGAGAAGAAATCTGACAAAGGTGATAACAAAGATTACAGAGGCTACCAACAATCAGAAAGAAAGAATACCTAAGACTAAAAGAACAAAGGCAAGAAGGCTAGCTACCTAGCTTCTTGTAAAGATGAAGATACTGACACCAAACCTGATGATGACATCGAGATGGTATTTGTAGCTATGAAGGATGATTCAGATGAAGATGAAAGGTATGAAGAAACTGCACTCATATCTAAGGTTAGTAAGAATGACATCTGGATTATAGATAGTGTCTGCACTCACCATATGACTGGTGACAAATAAAAGTTTAACACTTTTGAATATTATAATGGTGGTATAGTAAGAATGGGAAATGATACACCTTGTCCAGTTGAAGGTAAAGGAACAATAATGCTAAATAACCTGATTAAATGTGAAAATGCTTATTGGGTAAAAGGATTGAATTATAATCTATTGAGCATTTCTTAGCTGAATAATTTAGGTCATAGAGTAGAATTTGAAAACAAGAAGGCAAAGATCTTCAATGAATCAGGAAAACTGATTGGTACCGATGAACAGACAAAAGGTAACTTATTCTATCTGAATGATACTAACACCACTTGCTAAATGACTAGAAATGAAGATATATGGTTGTGGCACAAAATATTGTGTTATGTGAATTTTGACAACATGATGAAAATAAGCAGAAGAAGAAGTGTAAGAGGCTTACCGACGATGACAAAGCTAGACAACATCATGTGCAAAAACTGTCAAAAAGGTAAAGTGACAAAGTCTAGTTTCAAAAGTAAAACTCATACATCTGATGATATTATAGAATTAGTCCATACTGATTTATGTGGACCTATGAGGACAAAGAGATATTATGGAGATAGATATTTTATTCTCTTTGTTGATGATTACTCTAGAATGATGACAGTCATGTTTCTAAAATAAAAATCTGAAGCATTCAAGATGTTTAAATGGTATAAGGCTATGGTAGAAAAAA
>MU224520.1:1072986-1091468 GCA_018584345.1 Thuja plicata
ACATTCTCATGGGGAATAACACTGTTATGCCAGTCTGCAAGAAAGGTTCTGTATGCATTCAAGATGGCACATTCAATGATGTATTATATGTTCCATCTTTGTCTGCAAACCTTCTCTTGATTTACCATATTACACACAATGGATCAGGGAAGACAGTTGAGTTCACGCCAGATTCAGTCTTCATTTAGGATAGTGTGACAGGTGGCATTGTTGCTATAGGGATAGTTGATCATTCCACCTATCTCTACACATTTTCTCACTTTGGTCCACCATCTCCATCATCAGAGCATAGCTCTCCTCTTCCACGAGAGCATCATGTGGTGCAATCAGGTCACTTGAACCTCTATGTTGTTCCTAAGACCACTACTATGACTGCCACACCACCTCTTGTTGAGGTTTTTTCTCTTCATTAGGACTCTTCTTCAGCACTGCCAGACCCTCCAACTCCATTCATCAAGCCACTAGGTGTAGTTGTTGAGGATTCTATAGAGGACACTCATCTCCTATCTCATGATAGTGTCAGCACACCTGTCATACCACTTGCATTGGGGATTCCATTTTAGGATCCTCGTGTCTACTCCTTTGAGAATTAGCTCGGCCTTCCAGTGACACCTCATCTTTCATGATTACCTCTTCAGTACTCACTGTATTTCACTTTTGCATTGGAGTCATAGTGGTTTGTTCATTGATCCAGGGGTTCTTTCATTCTGGGGGGGCTTTGGAGCCTTGACCCTCTCTCATGGGGGGTTGGTAGCACGCATTGTACTCATGGCTTTGAGAGAGTCTCTTGAAGTCATTCTTTGTCTTTTGCTTGATTTTATATCTCTTTTTGGAGAGGAGTTTTTCCCACTGGGTTTTCTCCTTTGTCTCCGGTTTATAGAGATTTCCTTGTTTTGGGTACCTGATCAGGCCTTGTTGTCGGGACCCATTTTCCTGCTTTCATAGTTGTGCTAGGTTAGCTTACCTCCTAAGCTTCGCTTAAGGGGGGTGTTAGAGTATATAGTTTTCCTCACTTATTAATTATATCATGTTGATATTAATTATTAAGTTAGTCATACTCCATTTTTCACTTAAGCTTTCTCTTAGGTTAGCCTTTTTCCTTTTTTAGGGTTTCATTCACCTTTAAGATTGAATCCTGGTAATTGTTTTTGCATACTCTCTGAATACATTTTGAGCTCTCACTTTTTGAGCACATAAGGGTTTCTGCTTTTTCTGTCTTTTGCTTCATTCTTTGTAATAGGTATTTTTCATGTAGATTGGTCTTGGAAGTCAAAGCTTTATTTATCAGTTTTTACACTATTTATTGATGATTATTCAAGAATGAGGTGGGTAACATTTTTGAAGAAAAAATGAGGCATTTGATAAATTCAATATATTTAGAGCTATGGTTGAAGCTGAGATAGGTATGAAGCTGAAGTGTTTAAGATTTGATAGAGGTGGAGAGTTTGCATCTAGAGAGTTTGATGCATATTGTGAAGAGCGTGGGATAAAGAGACAAATTTTGTCTCCGCGAACCACACAATAGAATGGAATTACAGAGAGAAAAAACATAAAAACTCTTGACACTGCAAGGACTATGATGACTAAAGGAAATGTTTTGTAGATCTATTGGAGAGAAGTTGTTAGCACTGCAGTCTATACATTGAACCTAGTTCAAATCAAGCATGGTACTAGTAAGACTCCTTATGACCTTTGGTATGGTCATATTCCTACTATGAATTATTTTAGAATATTTGGAAGAAAATGTTACATTAAGAGAGATGAAGATTTAGGAAAAAATGATCCTAGAAGTAATAAAGGAATATTTCTTGGTTATTCTACTAAGAGAAAGATATACAAATGTTATAATCTTAGATTGAGAAAGATTATTGAGAGTGATATTGTGAAAGTGGATGAAATTTTTCATAAACTAGTTAGAGTCTTGCTGTTATGAATCAGATGATGAAGAAGAAAGTCAGATTGTGCAAGAACAAAATCAGAATCAGATAGGATCAATAAAGAAGAATGAAGACAGGGAAGATTTGGAAATACAAGAGTCAACAAAAAATGAAAACTCAAAGGCTCCAAGGTATGTAAAGTTAAATCATTCAGTGAATCAAATTATTGGTGATAGAAAAAAAGGTGTTTTAACTAGAGGAAGAATTGCTAGGAATAATTTGTTTTTTATTCCTAAGGTCGAGCCTAAGAGTATTGATGAAGGTTGTTAAGATGAAAGTTGGATCAAAGACATGAAAGAAGAATTGGAATAGATTGAAAAGAATAATACATGGATTCTTGTTCATAGATCTGTGGACACGAATGTGATCAATACTAAATGGGTATTTAGAAACAAATTGAATGAAGTTGGTGAAGTGGTTCAAAATAAAGCCAGACTTGTTTGTAAGGGATATTATCATATGGAATATGGATGTTAAGCTTGCATTTTTTAATGGAGAGCTGGAAGAAGTATATATTGAGAAACCAGATGGTTTTCCTTTGAGTGATAAAGATGACATGGTTTGCCTATTGAAGAAAGAATTATATGGACTGAATCAAGGCCCTAGAGCCTCTTATTGAGGTTAGATAATTATTTATTGAAGATTGGTTTCAATAAAGGTACTGTTGACAATAATGTGTACTTCAAAGTTTTTAATGATAACATTTTGATTGTTGAAGTCTTTGTGGATAATATCATTTTCGGTGGAAATGACAAGATGGTTAAAGAATTTTCTGATGAGATGGAGAAGGAATTTGAGATTTCTATGATAGGTGAGATGAAATTCTTCCTTGGATTAAAAATTACGCAAATAAATAAAGGTATTTTCATTTCTTAGTCAAGTATGTGAAAGAAATCTTGAATAAATTTGGTATGGATGATTCAAAAATTGTTGGTACTCCTATGATTACTGGTTGTAAGATGAGAAAGATTGATGATAAACCTCATCAAAATCAATCAAGATACAAATCTCTAATTGGTGGTTTGTTATACTTGACACAAACTAGACTAGGTATTATGAATGGTGTTTTCATTGTTGCTAGATTTCAAGAAAAACCAAAGGAATAACATGTTGTTCTTGTTAAAAGGATATTCAGATAGTTGAAGGGAAAACCTAATTATAGCTTATGGTATGGTAAAGATGATGGTTTCACATTTAGTGCATATACTGATGTGGATTGGGAAGGTAATATGGATGATAGAAAGCGCACAAGTGGAGGATCATTATTCTTGGGTAAGAGATTAATTTAAGGGGAAAGTAAGAAACTAGATTACATATCACAATCTACTACTTAAGTTGAGTATGTTGTTGATGTTGTTAATTTTACACAAGTGGTATGGATGAATAAAATGTTGAAAGATATCAGAGTATGTATTGATGAGCCTATTCCTATTTATTGTGACAATTCAAGATCCATTAATATTTCAAAGAACTGTGTGCTGCATTCAAAGACAAAGCATATTTCTATCAAATATCATTTCTTGAGAGATAAATTTAGTTAGAAATAATTCATATTGGAATATGTATCTACTAAAGAGTAGATTGTAGATATATTAATGAAGCCCTCGCCAAAGGATACTTTTAAGTATCTCTGAGATAAGTTTGGGGTGATTGCCCCTCCTGATCAGAGCTAGAGATGTATTGAGTTGCATTAGTCCAGTGTTCCTATAGATATTTCATTCTTCTAGATTGATGTTTAGGTGGTTGATCCTTAGGGGGAGTAGTGTACATAGAATACTTCATGAGGCATGTTGTTCAAAGATATTTTTGTGAAAGATGTTTTGTTCAGATTTTTTGCCTCTATGACTTAGTGCATACATGTGCATTTTCATTAATGTAAATAGGGGGAGAGATATTCATGTAAAAAGAAAGATAGATTTGGGGAGAGATATTAAAGTATGAGACTATGAGGGAGGGATGGTAAAAAAGAGATGTCATATTGCTAGTATTGTTGTTGATATTGTTTCTTTGTGCATTTATTGAATTTTTTAGATCATATGTTGCCATCAATGCCAAAATGGGAGATTAGTGGAGATTCCTGAGATGTTTTTTAGATTATGCATATATGTGCTGGCATTAATATTTTTTCATTAATTTCAACATGTTCCTACTATTAGAGGCAATGTTCCTAGTATGTTCAATCAGATGATTTCCATGGTACAATTACTATATTGAAGAGCTAATGTTGCGATCGTACAGTTATTTTCATAGATATTTGTACTTGATTTTTTTCAAGTGGCAAAGGTTCAGATGGTGGTTTGAGAGAGTTATGATGGATTAATCAGAGATAAATATTTTGGTTGTTCGGTCTGTGATAGTGTTTCATTATTTGGATTGGTGTGGATTGATTTGGAAATATTATTGGTTGCTAACCTGGTGGTGAGTTTAGGACATAAATGTATGTCCTCAACTCAATTAGTTCATTATTTGGATACTAGAAAGCAATTTTATTTAATGATAGTTGTTTTTGATTAGTGTTCTTGATGAATAGAGTAGAGAATTGAATGAATTCTATCTCATAGTTGATCTTGATGATGTCTTGGTATCTCATGTTTCTTGTTGATGTATCTTGATCGTGTTCTATTTGTGTTGATGGATTACATTGGATTATGTTCTTGGGTTTGAAGATTTTTCTTGTGGTGTGTTGATGTTCTTATTGTTCTTGGACGACTTGGTGATGTAGTGTGTTGCGATGGATTGTCGTGTGATCTACGAATTTGGAGCATGTTTGAGGATATTGTTATGGATCATTGTTATGTCTTAACCGACATTCAATGGGTCAAAATGATAATTGAGATTTAATGAATAAATGTTTTTTAATTAGGTCTATGGCCGACCTGGATGGGATAAATTGATGTAACATGTATATATATGTAATCATTTGTAATTGTGTATGAGAGGATGATAGAGAGTGAGATGTAGGTATGAGTGGAATATGAAATTGAGGTAGAGCATTTCCACACTTCATTGGAACTATTTTGGCATATTAGAGATGCTATTTGTTAGTTCGTGAGTTTGGACACAATGTCCTCTATGATTTTTAATCAGATATTGTTGTAAGGCAGTGAGCCTTCCTTGGGATTGAGATCTGTGTTGTATTTAAGTAGTGAGCTCTAGGAAGTGTGCCTAAATGCATGTACATTCCACTTTTTAATAATCCTAATAGGGTGTAGTGATTTTAAAAAAGTACATTCATCTTGTGGGTTCCATCCCCACCGTGGTTTTTCCCTAACATAGTTTCCACGTAAAAAATCCTAGTGTTATTTGTTGTTTACTGTGTTGAGATCTTGCATACATGTTTATCATTTAGATCTAAGATTAAAGTTTACAATTTGGTTAAAGGTTGTTGATATTGTGACACAACTGATTAGATCCCCTCTCTTAGTTGTGTGTGCTATCCTAAGATCTAACAGTCATGTAGCAGAGGCTAGATCTAAATAATAAAGCATATCATACCTTGTAGATGCAATTACTTCTTTAGATGCATATCATACCTTGTAGATGCAATTAATTCTTTAGATTAGAAGAGAGAGAAAGGAAAATATTAGAAGGGCTAGAAAGTTGTGCTATCATAATTCCACTCATCTCAGGGAGAGAGAGAAATGAGAGTTGATGGTCTATAAATTTTTTTTATGCTAGTCAATTCTACCTTGAAAATTTGCGCATAGAGGTGGCTTTGAAAATATTTTGCACACAAGAGCGGCTTGAAAAATGTTTTGTACAGGGTAGCCTAAAAATGTGTTTTGTGCACAAGGGTGGGTTGAAAAAATGTTCTGCACATAAGGGTGGCTTGAAAAAATATTTTGCACATAGGGGTGACTTGAAAATATTTTGTGCACATCTTAGGGATCATTCTTATGGAAAATATTATTTCCATGTGGATCCATTAAAAACAATCAAGCGTAAGGAAAACACCATCTCGTTAGGGATCAAAAATAAAAGGGGTGATCAGTACTAAGAAAAGAATTATCTCCTTAGTAATCAGTAAACAAAAAGCTTCATAATATACAAGGGAGACTGCATGTATGTCCCCTCTTTATGATGAAAACATAGGTGGAATACTAAGGAAAGAGAACAAGGATACGTACATCCAACAACAATAAGATACCCTTAAAGAAATAATGCATTCCCTAAACTTAGCAAAGAGTGATAACTCTTGTGAGCTTAGAAAATAGATAATCGTGAAAGGATAGTCCACTTTTGGGAAGAGACCCTTGAAAGGAAGGGATATTTTTGTAAGACATCTAACTTCAAAAGGAGTTCTTGAACAAATATTTACATCCTCTAGACCAAAAGGGGAAGAGAACAAGAATGTGCCCTTTTAGCCCCCTAGTGATAGGTGAAAAATGGATTATTGATGAAGGATGACATACTTTAAAACCCAAAGTAAGAGATTTTTTTTATAATGAACATAGATTTGCAAATAAATAAGATGTCATTATCAAGGATGTACACCCCTTGTATAAGATTGAATCTTGGATCAAAACAAACTATTCTTTATAAGAAAATAATGTTACATGATAAACAAATGTCACTATACTAAGGAAAGTAGATCCTTAGAAAAGAAAAAATATCAAAAAACATGAAACCTTTCCTCCCAAGTGTGAAGACAAGATATAAATATCTTATGCACCATTCATGATAGTTACCTTATAATAGACATGCAGTTCTAAGCAAAATAAACTATAAACTAGAGAAATATCTTAATGTAAAACAAACATATTTATGCGAAGAAGACATCACATGATATAGTAATCAAGTCATTAAGAAAAGATATGGAATATTATTTTGTCAGAAACATGCCCCTTGAGGCATGACAAATATTTTTAAGAAAATATATAATATCTTGTGTGAAACAAAGTATCACATACTAGAAAGGATGTATCATCATTAAATAATAAAAATCCATCAAGAGATAAAGAATATCAAGGATAAGGGATGCAACATTATTTCAACTTAGTAATGAATCCCATTGTAAGAGATATATTGAACTTCCAAACAAGGAAGAAATTGAAAGGAAGAAAGAAATTTCACTAAGGAGAAAGATCCTGATCAACAAGTTTGTGTATGGGAGGACATCATAGTACAAAAAGATGATCAACAAAGAGATAATGGATCCTTAGAATGAATATGATAACTTTCCCCCCAAGTGAGGAAGAAAGGAGGAGTTCCTATTATGATGCCCTTAATACTCATTATGCAAAGAGCCATGCATAATGAAGACAAGCATAGTAGGAAAAGGGAGATGCTAAGGTATATTTTTTATATCGAGGAAATGTAAAAGATCCAGTGTTAAACAAATAAGACATCTATCTAGCCAATCTTGAACAATTTTTCTAAACTTAGCACAATCAGCAAGAGAATGTTTGTTACTATGATGAAAGAAACACAAAAAATCACCATTTGTAGGCCTTTGACTTTTTGGAAAGGTTCTATAGAAAAGTAAAATTCATGAATTACATCTAATTATCTAAAAGATTCTTTTAGCTAAGGCTAAATGGTCATCGAGAGGTCGAGGAACAATAGTTGGTTTTGGAAAAATAATGTCAAGGGAAGGTTTTGGCTAAGAGGAGGTAGGTAAAAGGGTGCCTTGAGGAGTAAATCCTAGACCACATGTAGTACTTTGTGAAGGAGGATCAATAGGGACCTTAATGCCTTGCTCATTAATGCCAAATCCTAAACCCTTATATCCTTATTAAGTAGTGATATAATAGCCCATGTTATAATTATCTTTTAATATAGCAAGTTGATCTTGAGGTTTGTGAAAGTGTGTGGCATAAGGAGGAATAGAGGGAGGATTATTATCTTTAATTTTGAGGTTCTCCATCACTATTCTTTTCATCCTTACATGGTGAATAATAAGAAGGTTTATCACGATCTTGTTGTCTACCCAATATTTTTGGAGATAAATCATCAAGAAAATGGTGAATATCAAGATTATAGATAATGTTTTGATAAAAGGAGTATTTATTAAGCTTATCCAAGGATTTGCATAAGCTATCTTATCTAATATTATCCTTTAAATTAGTTTGAGGAAGAATAGATCTAGGTCTCACTATAATGAGATCATTGGGAGCTAGACCTCTATCCTCATGATTATTAGTCATTGATAAAGATCTTTAAATATGCCTTATAAGGAACTAAAATGTTTGTTAACCTTATAAAACCATAGGTAAGAAAACCATGAAGGAATACAAACATCATAAAATATAAGAAATCATAATTCAATCCATGTGATTGCTAAAAAGAAGTAAGGAGGAATGTAACCACATATGTCGAGTGGGTATGTGATTGAGTAATGGAGTGTGATGGTTCAGGGCCTGGTTGATGGCTAGGAATGTGTTCATAATGGAGGTGTTTCTGAATGATAGAAGGGTACCAAAATTCCCACTAGCCTGTGGATCCATCTGTTGCATGAAAGTGATTTCTTCAATGGATACCTTTTCTAAAGTATTTATATCTGCAGGTGGGAGGATTTTTAAGAAAATCACGGTCAACATATCTAATGCTCTTAGGTAAACTTGTATTGAAATAGGTGTGGGTATCATGTAAGGAGTTCCAAAACTTTGATACATCTTGTGGAAATTATGATTAAACATGGAAATATGATCATTTGGCTCTTTCTTGGCCAAGATAAACTAGTGGTGGAGGTTCGTAGGGTCCCCATAGAGTTTGAATTGATTTAGAAACTTGGTCTCAAACTCGACCCATGTGGTGATGGATTCCCTAGGTAAGTTTAAATACTAGTTATAGGTGAACTCACCAAGTGTGTATGGGAATAGGTGGCACACAACCTTTTCATGTACCAATTCTTTATGGTTGCAAATTTCTTAAAAGTCACGAATGTGTTCTTCCATTGTCCTAGATTTTCCATAAACAAACTTGGTACAAATTTTTTTAGGATTTTTAGGCAACTCATGTAATTTACCAACTATATTCAATGTGGAGCTCTAAGCATTAGAAAAAAATACATTGGGAAAGGTGGTTTCAAATTCTGATTTTGATTAATGGTTATGGTAATAGTTGGGGCAGCAATATGTGATTGTTGGCCAAGTGGATTTTGTGGACCAACAGAGTCATGAGAGGGAGTTGATTTTTATTTTCCCTTATAACTGTGAGCTTTGTGATAGTGGATGTGTTAAAGGAACTCATCCCCTTTTGGAGATGATCTAAGTACTCCTTTGAACCTCTTTAGTGAGAAAGTTCTAATATTATCTAGCATGTTGTTGTTTGTCCCTCCTTCTAGCGCTAATCCTGTTGAGCGTTGTTTTACACAAGTTAATTTCTAGGAATATGAGATCTGAATTCCTCTCTTGAAAGAAAAATGAGGTTATTCCCAATGTTCTTTGAGGTTGTGGTAAAACTGCTTGGTAAACTCAGTTGAAGATAAAGGTGAATGTTAACAAGGAGGCCTTTGTTGGTGCGTTTCAAAATTTAGTCTGCAAAAACAAATTTAGCACTTTTTGTATTTTCTCGATTTATCAATGCATGCAACTTACTAAGGATGCAAATCTAACTTTAATTCCTACAATGATTGCCTATTTTAACCAATTTCCCAAAAATCTCAAAAGATTGAGTAACAAGAAATGTAATCAGATTTTCTGAAAATAAAATCTAAAGGACATAAACCATCATTGAATCAAACTTGTAATTTAAATGATGAAAAGATGGAAACCCACATAACATGAATTAGATAAGCTCACAATTCCATATTCAGTGAGTGTGATCTTTTGAACAAAATTTTTAACCAGTTGCCATATTTTCCAAAATCTATTAGATGTCGAAGCCACTAGACACATGCACACATGAGAAGATTTATGTTTTAAAGCAATAGAAAAGATCTTCCAAAATTCTTCATAGAAAGATGAAATAATAACAGGAAACTCCAATTTAATTGATCGCAAATTTGTGCACAATAAATGTAGCTGGCTCGTTGAAATAGATGAACAAGTATTGCATAAAAAATACAACCATAATTACATTGTTCTGATAAAATATATGGTGCTTCAATTATAAAATTAAGAAATTCGTAGCTAGGGTTCCATCTACTTCTAAAATGGATAATAAAATTAAATCTAAAGCTTACTAATGAAAAAATACTCCTAAGCTATCTATAATCATGTTTGCATTGTTTCTTATCCATTTCCATTACATTCACATGAGAAAATAGGGCCAACTTTGCCAAGAAAACAAGAGATTGGAATTGGATTTCCACCATTCTTGAACTGGAGTATTCTTCTAAAATTGGAGTTCTTCCTCAGAATATTCATCTTGGCTCCTCTTTGTGAATAACACTGATTGATATCTTCTATAAAAACAAAAATAACCCCAAACATGCATGCAATCTGATCTGAAACAAGCTCTTAATGCAAAAAAGTTCATGTCAAAATGGCCTAGAAATTTCAGACCCCAACCTTAACTCCAAGAATTGGCAAGCCAAAAATTGATTAAGTTTAAATCCTTTTGAATCCCAAAATTTAGGACTTTTGGAGTTTGAAAGGCCGAAAAACTAAACTTGAGTAAATGTCTAACTGTCAAAACATCTCCCTTTTAAAATTTTTTAAGTCCAAAACTGAACACTTACTCTTTTGGGAGGATATTTGGGTGTCCCTTGCAGAGTCTTTCCACTATCTCTTGTACTTCTTTGAAGTGCACAAATTGGATAACACTAAGGCTTTGTTCTTGCTTCTCCCTTATGGTGACCAATTTTGTGGCAAAATATTTGATCTCTTCTTCATGCTCCAACATTATCTGCATATCCTCCTTGAAATGAAAAATTTGTTGGAGGTCCTCCTTTGTATTTAAACAACAAAAATTCCCATGAATTATTACAAAATGTTCTTCACCAGGTATAAAACTTGGTTCTCCTCATCTTCATACAAATCTAGGTTAATACCATTGAATAATTTCTCTATCTGCTCAACCTACATCATAACTCCTGCATGCCTTTTTCTGACTTTGCCCAAGAATTTCTGATAGACCTTTATTGTCTCTTCTATGTCCTTGATCCAAATATCAAAATTGTTCAGCTATGACCCTTCATATACCTCAACCAAAATCTAGAAGGTTGCTTCCTTATTATCTTTAGGTCCTTAAGAACCCTTTGTCATTTTTCAATCTACACATCTAGTCCCTCTTCAGTGCCCATCATATCCATCAATTTGGTGACCTCCTTAAGGATAACTCTGAATGGCTTCAAAATTTCTCTGAGGGTGGACTTCCTGAATTCTTCAAAATTAGTCATCCAATCTATGCATGTATGAATAAAAGAATGTGGTACATCCGTCGGAAATTCTAGTGTAGTTCTCTTATCCAATATAGTATTTAATGAGGCTTCTGGGTAGTCCAGGTTAATGGGACCAGCTATTTTAACAATGAATTTCTTTAGTGCTTCATTTTGTTCTATTAATGTTTTTATCTTTTCCTCATCCTTATCCATGAACCCTAGGGCATGTTTCAACCCAAGTGTCACCAACTTCTTACTCCCTTCTCTGGTAGGTTCACCTAAGTCAAGCTCTTCAAAATTGTAATCATCTAGAGTGATCTCTGATACATAGACACGTATTTTTGGTAGTGCAACTTGTGCCATCCACCAACCTCTATGGTCTTGAGTGACATAAATTTTTTTTCTTGTCGGGGCTGTAAAAGTTTTGGCATAAGACAACCCTGTTTATGCCTTCTTCCTCAGTGTATACTCTTTTTCAAAGTTATATCTCCTTGGTAAACCATGTAGGTTTGGTGATTGCATTGATTGGCTCGTATGGGGAAATATTCAAAACAAGAGTAGTTTCTTCTATATCTTAGATTTTCATCTCTTCCTCTCCTTCTCCTTCCTTCTCCAAAGCTTCCCTTACTTATCAATTTTGTTTGTCCTTTATCTCTTCTTCTTCTTCTTCTTCCTCCAACTATTCCCTAGTAGTGGGATTTGGTTCCTCGGGTGCATCCTCATGAGGAGGAGAACTATCTTCCCTTGTGGATTCCTTATCAATGTGTTTCTCTTCAACATCTTTGGATGAACTTGTAAATATATCTACCTAGAGACCTGTTACCTATCTTGGCCTTTCCTATGAATATGGTGTCGACCTTGTTTGCAAAGGGGCTTGGGTAGTTGGAATTAAAGAAAATATGGGAACTAAAGGTGGAGGAGTAGGAATTTTAATGGAAGGTGGAGGAGTGGGTTCATGATTAGTGGGAGGAGGAGTTGTATGAATAGGAGGTGGAGTGGATGAACTATGTTCAGCATTTGTATTTCCTCTAATCTCTTTATCAACTAGTGTGACTTAGAGAAGCTCTCCTTTTCCTATTTGCAACACCTAAATATTGGGGAGATCTGGATTAGTTTTCACCCCTAGTTCCTTCTCTACTTCTATAGACTCTGTGGTGAAAGAAGGTATCTATATATCTAGCTCTTTGTCAGGAGTCGGTCCCTCCAATGACCATTCAAGATTAGGGTCAGTGAATTGGGACGGAGGAGTGAGAGTAAATTATGGGGCCAATGGTACCTATACTCCAACACTTATTTTTTTAGTCTTATCAGGTTATTCTTTCATTTGATCCTTAAACCTTGAGAGATTCTCAAAATTAGAAATATAAATTTCATCGGGACCAAGGGAATCCTTGGGACCTACTTGCTCCTCTTGTGCACCTATATCTACATAATCGGAACATTCTCTTCTTTAGATCTTCTTTTTGTGGTTGTTGTTATAAATTGTGTTCTCCTTGATAAGGGCACTTTATCTTATTCTTCCGCTTCTTCTTCTTTTAAAGTTTCCAACTGTGGAGATATAGAAGATCTATTTCATTTGTATACATTTCCCTTCTCTTCCTGGGTAGTTCTGGATCATGTTACCTTTATTTTTGGAGACCTTCTTGAGGTAGAGATTTTACCTTGTGCTACTTTTGGTTGATTAGTAGGTGGAGTAATAATCCCCATCACTATTGTTCTTGTTGGTTTTTCCTTTGGGTTTGATCCATATACAACTGGTCGATCATGTCTATAAACGGTTTCTAGCTTTTGAGGAGATGCTTGTTTGAACTTGGGCATTATTAATTTATCTATTTTTTCCTTGTTTCCTTCTGATGGTGGATTAATTTGTCACTTCAATGGTATGAGATCTATTTTGAACAACCTTATAATCCATTCCTTGGCAGTCTTTCTCACATGTCTGTCCTTGAACTCATTATTGTCATTTTCTTCCTTATCTACCTCTACATTCAAAATGGCCCTTGCATATATCTTATTTTGATTTTATAGTGGATCCAAAAATATTTAGTATCCATATCCCAAACTTTGTGTGAAATGCGGAGGTCTAGAGCATATTTTTCAAGCTCAAGAGACATTCTACAATAGTCTCAGATCCTTACCTCATAGTCATCTACACATTTTATATAATGATCTTTAATGCAAGGCTCATAGATATAATATCTACCCATGATGTGACTGTAGGTGCCGATGGGATCAAACTTGGATCTAATAAAATTGAATGATTATAAGGTTCATTCATCCCATTCAAAGGCCATAGACTTGCATAATTTCTTGTCTTGTAGAAAGTGAGGGTCGATGGCGATGGGAAAGTCCCAACAATGTTTCTTCTTGTGCTTTATATGGTCGTAGGCATCTGATAGCTTCCTATCCATCTCCATAATGATGATCCTATCAGAGGGATACTTGGGAAGCTTATTTTTTGTGAGAGTAAACCCTTCCAATCTAATATATGTGAAAGTCTTGAATTGAACATAATAGGCCCTAATGGCCCATACCTTTTCTACAACTTCCTCTGAGAGTCTCTTTGCAAAAACACCCTCAATTGAGCGGATGCTTGCAAATAGAAAGGAATCATTTACAATGTTATATTCCAAGCTATCTTCATCCAATTTATCTTTCCTTACTAGCTACAGATATACAGTGAATGGCCAAGTATCAGGTTGACCAAAATATCCTCTCTTGAATAATCTTGGATATTCTGTCCTAGCGGCAAGTATATAGACAATGTAAGAAGTAATATAGAACTTGGGGTTGTTCTTCATTGTAATTAATTTCTCATCTAATTTATCACTTAGGATGGTAACCCAATCAAACCTAGACCTTCTCCTCTTAATCCTTTCAATCAAAAAAATCATCATGCTCAAGTTGGATATATTGGGGAAGCCCATATAATCTTCTTAGTATAGAAATTGTGGACTGGATATCATCCTTCAAATATCCTCTTCTCATGTTAATTTTTCCAAATTATTCTAAGGGAGAGACTACATCCGATACTCCTTGTTTACAATTTCATAAGCAAACTGAGTGTTATTTTTAAACCATTCCAAGTCCATAGAGAAAGCATAAAACATGTCAACCCCCTTAGGCAAATGAATGACATCTTCAATTTTGTCCGACCTGATATCGAGGACAATATCTCCTATTTTATTCTTCACTACCCTATCACTAGGAACATAATGTTGGGCTAGGATCATGATCACATCTGAAGACAAAATAGATATTGGATTTGTTGTAATATTGACCAAACTTGAAAGCGCAAGTGAAGTCCAGTCAGCCAATCTTCCATTAGGATTGGCACAATGGGTGAGAAAATCATTTTGTTCCACATTCCCTATGTCAATATCAATGATCTCTCAATAGAGATTCATGGCCTTAGAAGGAACATGGTGTCCTTTGAATAAGAACTTCATGCCTGGAACAACTATCTTTTCTAGCATTATTCAAGAAAACATGCAACTATCATCAAACATTTATTGAAAGCAACTAAAAAACCTAAGAAAAAAAGCCTCAGTGAACCTAGAAAATCAAACCAAGAAGCCTAAAACCAGAAAAAGTAAGCCTAATTATTTTTTTTTCATAATTTTGGAGGTGTGGACACTAAAGATAGAATCGGCCTCTGAAAGGCCGAAAGGGAAAAAGATGAATGTTGAGTGGATGCAAGATTTTGACATTTTGGAGTGTGAAAGAAGTGAAGAAAAGTCAATGTACGAAGGTGTAAAAGGGTGGAAAGGTTATTGAAAGGTAGAAAGGTGAAATTTCAATGTTTCAGAGATGGATGGGGTTATTAGAGAATGAAAGGATGAAAATGTGAAATTAGTGATGACCTTTCAAAATTAAAGTTCTTTGTTGTTTCATTCAATGTGTGCATAAGTGTATTCATTAAATTTTGACAACTCTGATGATAGTAACCGAAGTTAATGCCAACTAAAACCAACTATCACATGAAAAAGTGGATTCCCATAGAGATAATTGTTACCATTTAGGCATTCATAGCCCTAAATTTTTTTCTCATGAATCTCACTTTAACCTTTCTCTACTGCCAGTCAGGTGTCTATAGCCCAAAGAGAAGTTGCTAGAATCACCCTTTAATCATCTGGCTAGATTTTGAGTTGATAATTATTCAACATTTTTATTTTGATTGATTCTTTTAAAGTGTCATTCTTCTTCTTTTTTATTTTAAAATCCCACCAGACAGTACTTAGACTATGCTACCTGATGGGTGGCACCATTCATTTAATAGAATTTGTGCAATCACTTATTGGGGAGTTGCTTGCAACTTTCTTTTTCACGTTTCTCTTTTCTTCTATAACATCTAGTCGGGACAAAGGGTTCTGGGATAGGTGGTTACCTAGATTACCATGTTCAAGTTGTTTCCAAATGACACCTTCCCAAGTAAACTCACACCCAAAGGGCCACCTTTAATATGTATGAAGTGATGAGAATGATTGCATTAAACATTGAATTGATCACCAACCAAAGATAATGTTATACATGATCTAAGTACCAAGCTTGATGCAAGAACAAATTTCAACAGTCATTTTGAGGAGAAAATACCTCTACCTCTTATCAGACTACTTGGGATAGGGAATTTGTAAGGGTTATCCCTGACAAACAACACTTCCCCCCCAATAAAAGTCTAAACAGAAGAAAAAGAAAATGATGACCATGCCAAAACCAAGAAAACTAATATACAAGGGTGGTACTCATTGCATATTAGGATCCAAAGTAGTGCTTGAGGAATTGGCCATTGATGGGGAATGGAACCCACTCTCCATTTAAATAAATGATCCTAAAATTATTCTCTCCAATAATTTCCGCTATCTGATAGGGGCCAGTCCACTGTCTTTCAAACTTGGTATGGTTTCCTGACTTTTCTTTTTCCTTATCCCACATGAAGACAAGGTTGTAATCCTAAAATATTTTATAGTGGATCTTTTGTCAAACCAACGCTTGACAATAACTTGATGTTTTGATACATGTTCTAGGGACATAGTTCTTTTTTCTTCCAAATTATGGAGGTTCATGAGTCAGATCTGCACCCTGTCCTCGCCTTCAACATTTTGATCCATGAATTTTAAAACTCGTACTTTTAGGTTCATAAACAAGTTGTAGACCATAGAATAGCTAGTAGGGGGATGTTCCTAAGGCATTTTTTATTCTGACTCAATTGGTCTAAAAGGTGTATTTTAGTTGTGTATGTCAATCCCTAGGATTTTCATCCAAGAGGCGCTTGATTACAATTGTCAAATTTTTATTTGTGGACTCTGCCATGCCATTTCCTTGCGGTTAATAATTGGAAGAGAATTTGAGAATTAACTAGTTTTCAAAATCCCATTGTGTAAGTTCAGTAGAGGAGAATGAGGGTGTGTTATCACATACTAGATAGAAAGGCATTCCAAACCTTGTTATGATGCATTCCTCCAAAAACTTTTTTACCATTTTAGTAGTGCAATTCTTAAATACTAGTGCCTCCGTCCAGCGTGTGCAATAGTTTTTTTCTTTTAGAATATACCTGTGTCTTGTAGAGGATGGTGTATTAATGGTACCAAAATAATCCAAACCCCATTGGGTGAATGTACATACCTCATATATGGGCTATAAAGGGCATTTTAGGGTTTCTTTTGTAGGTGGTGCTAGTCTGAAAAATATGGCAAGATTTTACATGTTCATTTGTGACTTTGAATAGATTCTTCCAGTAGTATCCTGATCTCAAGATCTAGTGAGCAGTATCTTTAGCGGATCAATGACCTGTGCCATATTTATCATGAAAATCAGTCACAACTTGTTTTTCTTCCTCTCTATCCAAGCATCTTAGATACAAACCATCATAGTTGTGTTTGTATAATTGCCCATTCTTCATCATATAGGAACTACTTTTAATCTTCAAGGCTCTTCTTTGTGATTTGTTCGATCCTTCTGGGCACCAATTTTGGAGGAGATAATGAACTATGTCTTGATACCATATGTCCAGAATCACCCCTTTATCTATGTAAGGCTGATATATCAAACCTTCTTCCACCTCTACTATTAGCTTTGTTATGCCTTGGCCTCTCACTAGTTTCATAGGCTGAATCAAGAGGTCAAACTCTTGTAGAATTGCCATCCATTTTCCTCTTCATTCACCTAATTCATTCTGCATTAATAAGGACTTTACTACTAGATCTAGAGAAATTCCAAAACTTTTGCTTCTCAGAATGTAATGTCAAAAATTCTTTATCGCTTTCACCAAAGGGAATGATTGCTTATCCAGATTTGGGTATCTTATCTTAGCATTCTTGAGAGGACAAATCATGAATGTGATCGACCTTTCATTTTCAACATCCTTCTTTCATGTGAGGATTCCCATGCATGATGTTTAGAAGAAAATGAATATACCTCAAAAGGTACAGTGTAATCTAGGCTAGCTAAAATGGGTGTCTTAGTAATGGTGATTTTTATCTCTTTAAATGATTTATTTACCGGGGTCGTCCACTCAATCTTGGCATCCATCTTTAACATGTCATTCAATGTTTTTACTATCGCTACAAAGCCACTAATAAACTTCCTCACAAAGTTTATCTTTCCAAAAAGGATTTCAATTCTTTCTGGTTGTTTGGCGTGGTCAATTTGAGAATCGCCTGCACTCGTTCAGGGTCTACTACTATCCAGCCTCAAAGATGACATATCCTAACAATTTTCCTTCTGTGACTCCAAATACACATTTCTTCAAGTTGAGAAATATTTTATACCTCCTGCATCTTTTAAGCACCCTTTTTAATTTATCAATATGATCCATCCAGTCTTTAGAAAATACTATCAGGTCATCCATGTACATAATTATGCATTTCCAAACTAAATTTTGAAAGTAGTGTCCATCGCCCATTGTGGTGGTACCCTAATTTTTGATAATTTAGAAGTCCCAATCCATTATTAAGAAGCATGTTTCTCCATAAAAAAAAAAGATCAAAGGAAGGAAGCTTTATGACACAAATAAATAGAACTAACTAATCGAAGCCTTCAGAAAATGCTGGAATTTAGACCTGCTACAAAGATGATTTTGACAGAGGATAAACATGGTCAAATTTTAAAAATCCAAAAAAGACCCAGTTCGGGAAATCAAATTTCCTATCTCCACCAGAAATATTATCTTTTCACGAGGTGTTTTGGATTTTTGACCAAAGCCAAATCCGAAAGTTAGGTAGTTATTTTTTAGTTAGTTTATTGTTTTTTCAAAATAATTTGTAATAAGAGTTGTGTCTTTT
>MU224520.1:1094539-1123839 GCA_018584345.1 Thuja plicata
TTTGGATAGTTTTTAATCAACAAGTATAACATGGACCTGGATGTACTATTTTTTCAAAATTAATAAAGATAAGTCTTTTTTCTTTCACATGTGTAATAGTTTCATCATCATTTTACAATTAGTCCCTTGGATAAACCAATAGAACTTTTTCAAAGTGATAGTTTGATGTGAATGCTTCCTTATTTGATTCATAGTTTATATTTTCAATTGGTTTTCTCATTTTACATGGTTAAATTTTGTTGATTGAGGCCTTATTCAATTGGTCTATCATCTGAGAAGTATTACCCTTTTGAAATATCTCTGAATTTGTTTTAGGTTGCATGTACATTCCATAACACCTTTTAAGTGATAAGTTTTCTTGTAAAACTATCTGTAAGGTTGAACATAAGATTGGAATGATCTTGACTCTATTGCCCATGGTAGAATAAGGCACTGGTCTAGTCATTATTTGGATTATAGCTATTCAGTTCATTGTTTATAGTTTTGTTATATTTTATCTATCTGTTCATTTCAAATTACATACACATTTACTAAACATTCTTTCAATTACTTAATGTATTTCAGTTTACAGTTTATGATATATTGCTTTCAGTTATATTTCTTTCAAGTGCCTTGCCATACTTGAGAAATGAGTTTGAAATGTTTCTCATCTACTATAAAAACCCTTAAGACTTGAAGGATAATTTTAAGGTATAGGCCTACCAGCCTTGGTTTTGCAGAGCCAGAATTGCAGAAGTTCCAACCTTGCCTTGGTTGTGACTTGTTAGTTGGCCAAATCAATTGGGTTTCCAAGCATTGGAATGGCAAGTTCATAGGAAATCCAATCTATTTATTTGAGCACCAACACATTGAAAGGTTGCTCCAACATTGATTAAGTTGAATTGAATTCAGTGATATGCAAATGTCCCCCACTTGGTGGTAAATGCCATTTTCAGTCTGTCTTCCTCCTATACCATAATTTGGTTATAGCCTTAATAGGAATCTAAGAAAGACATCATTTGGGATCCATTTACTACCTATAGTACTTCATCTAGAGATGGTAGCGAGTAGTTTTCCTTTTGGGAAGCTTTGTTCAGGTTCTGAAAATCCATGCATATCCTGATCTCTCCACTCTTTTTTCTTACTGGGACCAAATTTCAACCCACATAGAATGTTGGGTTGGAAAGATAATCTTTTCATCCAACAAATTTTGAACTTCCTTTTGTATCAATGGTTCCATCATTGGGTTTACTGGCCTCTGCCTTTGTTAAAAAGGTTTATAATCTAGCTTTAATGGGATATTATGCACTATGAACAAGATTTTGTAAGTCTTCAGTTATTCATAGATTCAATCTATGACATCTTGGTACTCAGTGACGAGTTGTACCATTCTTTTCTTCTCATCTTCAGTGCCTACTTTTCCAATATGTACTTCCCTTGGGTAATTCTTCATCCCAAAGTTGTATGTTTCACACTCATCACCTCCATGTGTTGGCCTTGATTGCCTATTTTTGGTTGTTTCATCTTTGTCAAAAATCCTTTCCAACTCCACCATCCCCTTGGGTATAGAATTAGTTCTCAAGTTTATGACACCTTTCTCTGGTTCAATTGGCCCATTCAATTCTTCTAATTCTTCATCAATAACTTGTTTTTCAAATACACCTGCACACATGACCAACTCGAGGATGTGTTGATCATATTGGAAGACTTGGAAATTCATAATATTATTTGGGATTTCTGGGGAAGAAAAAAATTCAACTAATAACTTTTTCAATTTGGACTTATTCATAGGATGTTATGAACTAACATACACTTCTAGTGCATTGGCCATGACATTCTATCTTCTTGGGATAGACTTAATGTTAAATGCTTCAAAATATTTGATCAAGTCCCATGCCCTATTTCGATAAGCAATCTACCTTTCTTCATTGTAAGAATAGTGGTTGCGGATCAGTTTGATAATAAAATGTGAGTCACCTTCTACTACCAAAGCTTTTATCCCCTTTTCATGCACCTAAAGAAGACCTCTAACTAATGCTTCATATTCTGGAATGTTTTTAGTACATAAAAATTGCAATCTATATGTAGCGTAGAAGGAATTACCTCTTGGGTTAACTAGTTCAATCCCAGCACTAGCTCCTTTTTTACACTTGGAACTGTCAAAACGTAGCTTCATTATTTGATGTAGCCTAGACGAGATTGGCTCAGGCTGAATCTTGCCTTGAATTTATGGCATTTCAAGTTTCAATTCTATATTTTCTTTATTATTTGAAGAAATCATTTCTTCTTTACCTTCCCCTTGCATGTCAGCAACACTTGAGGGCCCTGAATCTTCAACATTTTGAACCATCATCTAAAGAACTCCATTCACTGCCTCCACTTTGCATGAGACTTTTTCCATTTGACCCTGAGTCTTCAATTTGAACTTTTTTCTGAGCCGTATGACTTAGAGAACTACCTTCACTTGATGAAGGATCACTAAGAGTATCTAATGTGGGATACTTGTCATCCAACCCCAAACTCTAAACTTGTTTGATTAGTGGGGTAGTTTGGGTCAACACTCTAGATAGTGCATCTTTACAACTTGCACAAGTGAATACTGAGTGACCCAACTGGTGTAATCGGTAATATCCTAGAAGTAATAGGATATTAGGATCTACGTCATGACCCAAATGTTTCAATATTTCTGTCATATTATTAATGAGGATTTGAAAGACCTCATCATCCACCTAAAACTCTTGTATGCCTCCTAGGGGATTGTCATCAAAATCATCAATATCTTTTATTTGGAATATAAGGACATTGTCCAATCGATACATACCCAGGTAAGTTTGGGTGAATAATACCTTATTTGGGGTATTACATAATCTATAATCATCTTCTAGAGTTTGGGTTTGGTATCGATCTTGATCTGATTATTTAATCCCTTCCAAGCTAACCATAGTTATGTGAAATCAGTTGATAGCCATCCTCTTAGACACTTAGTCCATTCTCTACTCGACAACATTTTGTAAGTTTCTAGAATTTAAATAATATGTACGTCAATGTGTTCTTGCACTCTTGGATCAGAAAATAGTTGGATGTGCACATCTTTTAGCACACCAATAACTTTGACTTTTTATTTATTTAATTATTTCACTACCCTATTAGTAGTTTGAGGAACCATTCCTATCTTTTGATAGATAGAGAGTGGCATAACATTACATGAAGCCCTTGAGTTGATCATACACTTGTGCAAATTTTTACCAAATATATGTAAACTTAGTAGGAATGGGGGCACTTCCAACCTATCCTTTAATTTTGTTGGGAATACCTCTGAGGCATTCACGTTTGACATGGAAACCCATGCATTTTTGTACCTTTATTAGAGTGGTTTAGGGACATTAGGAGTGATTCTCTTTGAGAAGAACAACCTTGTAACATGTCAAACATTGAGATATTTTTCTTTGTTCTTTAAATCTCTTCAAACACATTGTATTTGTCAGCTGACCAAGCTGGGTTTCTATGTATAGTAGTTAAATTTGGTGGTGATGAAGTGGGAACACTCGAACCCTTTGGTGGTGTAGAATTATTGCTAGCTCATGGATTTGCTGATGTTGGTTGTTTCCCTAAGGGAATACCATCTGTTAAAGGTTCCTTATAATTTCTTAAATTATACGAGCTTTGGTAGTCATTATGAAATGCATGAACTTTGAAGTATGCATTTCCCTTTCTCTTTGGAATGGAAATACAAATTCTTATTCTTGCATGTTGTTTCCATAACCTTCCCTTGTTTTAGGTTTATAAGAACCAAACATCATTGCATTAAATTGAACAGAGGGCTCCTCAGAGTTTTGAGGTTGCTGATTATGGAGTCACTTTTGTACCCATTATTATCTTGATATGTGTTTGTGGTTCTTGAAAAATTTACATCAGAAGTTTCATACATATTAGCATTATCAATTGGTATACTACCATTGCTAGGTTGGGTGTTCCAAGGTATATTGGTTCATTGTTGTCCAAATTTTTTATCCTACAATTTATTGTTATTATTGTTACCATAAGTGTTGTAACTTCAGTTTAGGCCCTAAGAATAAGTATTTAGAGTAGTAGGTTGTCGTTGGTAGCCACCTTGGTTCTGAGACAGAATTAGCTTAATCCTAGTGAGTTAATTGGTCAATTAAGACAAAGTATTTTTCACAGCATCCAACTCAGAAGCCAGGTGATTATCAGGCTCATTAGGAGGCACGGTATGTTTCTCAAAGAAATCAGTCTTATGGGATTCATAGCGAGGATAGGTGATGGCTGGGGGTGAGATAGTGAGCTATTGAGTGGGTATGGGATTGCGTAATGGATATTGATGGTTCAGGGCTTGGTTGATGGTCAGGAATGTGTTCATAGTGGCAATCTTTCCAAATGAGGGCAAGGTATCAAAATTCCCACCAGTATACGGATCCATCTATTGCATGAAAGTGATTACTTCATTGGATAACTTTTCTAAAGTATTTATATCCGTAGGTGGGAGCCTTTTTAAGAAAATTGTGGTCAACAGATCTAATGCTCTCAGGTACACTTGTATTGTAGAAGGTATGGGTATCATGTAAGGATTTTAAAGCCTTTGATACATCTTATGGAAATTATGATTAAAAAGGGCAATAGACTTATTTGGATCTTTCTTGGCCAAGATAAACTAGTGGTGGAGGTTCATAGGGTCCACATAGAGTTTGAATTGATTTAAAAGCTTGGTCTCAAACTTGACCCATGTGGTAATGGATTCCCTAGGTAAATTTAAATACCAGTTGTAGGCAAAGTCACCAAGTATGTATGGGAATAGGCTGCCCACAACATCCTCATGTACCTATTCTTTATGGTTTCATATTTCTTTAAAGTCACAAATGTATTCTTTCTTTGTCCTAGGTTTTCCATACACAAACTTTCTACAAAACTTCTAATGATTTTTAGGAAACTCCTGTAATTGACCAGCAATGTGCAATGGGAAAATCTTAGCATTAGAAAAAAAAAATTGAGAAAGATGGTTGCAAAGTATTATTTTGATTAATGACTATGGTAACAATTTGGGTAGCAATATGTGATTGTTGGCCAAGTGGATTTTGCAGACCAGCGGAGTGGTGAGAGGGAGTTAATTTTGATTTTCCCTTATCACTGCAAGCTTTGCAATAGTGGGTGAGGTAAAGGATCTCAATCTCCTTTTGAGATGATATAATTACCCACTCAAACCTCTCTAGTGAGAAATATATGATATTATCCAACTTTTTTTTATCTGGCCCTCCTTCTAGTGCCACTTCTATTGAGATTTGTTTTTACACAAGTCAATTACTAAGAATCTAAGATCTGAATTCCTCTCCTAAAAGAATAATGAGGTTACTCCCAATGTTATCCATGGTCATGGTACACCTGCTTGGTAAACTAAGTTGAAGATAAATGTGAATGTTCACAAGGAGGCCTTTGCTAGTACGTTTCAAACTTCAAGATTGAAAACAAACTTTAACACTTTTTATATTTTCTCAATTTATAAATGCATGCAATTTCCTAAGGATGCAAATCTAAATGTAACTCCTAAAATGATTTCCTATTATAAAAAATTTCCCAAAAATATCAAAAGATTGAGTGACAAGAAATGTAAGAAGATTTGCTAAAAATGAAATCTAAAGGACATAAACCATTGTTGAATCAAACTTGAAATTTAAATGATGAAAAGATGGAAACCCACAGAACATGACTCAAATAAGCTCACAATTCCATATTCAGTGAGTGTGATCTTTTGAAGAAACTTTTTAACCAAATTCCATATTTTTTTAAATCTATAAGATCGCGAAGCTGCTAGACACATGCACACATGAGAGAGATTTATCTTTTAAAGAAATAGAATGGATCTTCCCAATCATTCAACACAACAAGATGAAATAATAACATAAGACTCTAATATAGTTGATCACATATTCATGCACAATAAATGCAATTGGATCTTTGAAATAGATGAAAAAGTATGCATGCATTCACAATTTTGCATAGACAACAAAAAATTCACACCTCAAATGAAGCACAAATAACATATATTTTTATTGCATAAAAAATCCGACCATAATTACATTGTTTTGATGAAATATATAGTGCTTCAACTATGAAATTAAGAAACCTGTAGCTAGGACTCCATCTACTTATAAAATGGAGAAATAAAATTAAATCTAAATCTTACTAATGCAAAACTACTTCTTAGCTATCTATAATAATATTTGCATGGATACTAATCCATTTTCATTACATGTACATGAGAAAATAGGGCCAAATGTGCCAAGCAAACAAGATATTGGAACTAGAGTTCCACCATTCTTGAACTGGAGTGTTCTTCTAAAAGTGGAGTTCTTCCTCAAAATCTTCATCTTGGATACTCTTTCTGAATATAATTGATTGATATCTTCTAGACAAATAAAATGATACCAAATATGCATGCAATCAGATCTAAAATAAGCTTTCCATGAAAATTATTTCCATATCGAAATGACCCATAAATTTTGGAACCTGACCCTAACTCTAAAAATTTAACAAGCTAAAAATTAACTAAGTGTAAATCCTTATGACTCCATAAATTTAGGACTTTCGGAGTCTGAAAGGCAAAAAAACTAAACTTGATAAAATGGCTAACTGTCAAAAATCTGCCTTTTGCAAAATTTGAATAAGTCCAAAATTGAACACTTACTCTTTGGGGAGGATATCAGGGTGCACCTTGTAGAGTCTCTCCACTATCTCTTGTACTTCTTTGAAGTCTGCAACTTGGATGACACTAAGACATTGTTCTTGATTCTCCCTAAAGGTGACCAATTCTATGGCAAAAGATTTGACCTCTTCTTCATGCTCCAACATTATTTTCATATCCTCCTTGAAAAGGAAAAGTTATTGGAGGTCCTCCTTTGCATTTATAACAACCAAAATTCCCATGAATTATTTCACAATGTTCTTCACCGGGAACAAAACTTTGTTCTCCTCATCTTCATACAAATATAGGTCAATGCCCTTGAAGATTTTCTCTATCTACTCAACTGAAACAAGGAGGGTAGGAAGATTAGGGTCCAAGGCACTCCCATCTATCAAAACCAACTTGCGGAACAACTCAAAAGAAACACCACAGAAAGGGAGAGAAGGAAAAATAGAACTTTATATTATTTCACCAAACATTATACATGTCAGGTTGTAAGGCCTTCCTAGTTTCTTCCATATACATTTAGATGTTTACAGAATAATCTTCATAAATGTGAGGTCACAGACCTGTGATCCAAAGCTATTAACACCTAATCTTCTATTCCAAATTGATGCCCTAATCTAAGAACATAAAACCAAATATATACAAGGGTCCACCAAAGAGGTCGGCACTCAAATCCCAAAGATCCACAATAGGAAGAAAAAAATACCCAAATTTAAGTCCACACACATCCCAATGAGAGATCCCAACATTAATTATGCTATAGAAATTAAAAGCAAAAGTCGGCCAAAAGATCCAACATAAAAATACACAACTCAGTAAGAAAGTCAACTAAACATTGAGACTAGTCAGTGAAAACCCACTGCATAGTAAAAATGAGCACTGAGACCTGTCGGTAAAGCATGATATAAATAAGTAGCTGAGCCCAAGTAGAGAACAAACTAGTCTTCAACTGAGCAAACAAAAATAGTTAGCGAGCACTTTACTAGGCAGTCTCCAACAAGCTTCCGAACCAAAACAAACATATTTTTGGTTGATACAGGATTGCCAAGAACCCAAGATGATCCTGCATCAAACACCTAGGGTTAAAAGAAATGATTCTCCAAATCATGAGTCAGGTACAATGTGAATTGAATCCAACTCAGATTAAGAAATCCAAGATGAGTCATCAATCGGTCCATTCTTCCATTTTACCAGATATACCATGTAATCCCTTCCTCTTGTACTTCTTCCAACTCTCTATTTCAAAATATGCTCAACTTCCTCTATCTGTTTCTTAGGATAATCACTCGGCACTGTCACTTCTTCATCAGGTTCATGATACTCATACAAATCTAAAATATTGAATATAGGTGATATATCCATGTCATCAGGTAATTCTACTTCATAAGCATTGGCACTATCAATTTTTCTAAATATTTTGCAAGGACCAAATTTCTTCATTTTCAATTTACCATATGTTCTAATAGGAAATTTTTCTTTCTTCAAATGAACCATAACTGCATCACCAACTTTAAAAGTTTTATGTCTCCTTGATCTATCTTCACTATCCTTGTATTTTTGATTACTTTGCTCTTATGTTTCACTTCCTCATGCAATTTCTTCATAAACTCAAAAAATCTTTCTCCTTCATCACTCCTCTTCTCTTCTCCAAAAATATCTCTCAAGTCTGATATACCTCTTGGTTATGTGCCATTAACAATCTCAAAAGGTGTCTTTTTAGTACTTCTATTTACTAAATTATTATATGCAAAATCTTCTAATGATAATATCAAATCCCAATTACTCAGTCTGTCTCCAACTAAGCATCTTAACAAGTTACCCAAACTTTGGTTTAAAACCTTTGTTTGTCCATCAGTATGTGGATGAAATTTAGAACTATACTTCAACTTGGTGTCCAACTTCTTCCAAAGTGTTTTCCAAAAATAGCTGACAACTTACTGTCTCAGTCAGAGATGATACTTCTAGGTAATTCATGCAATCTGACAATCCCCTTAAAGAAAAGATCTGCTATGTACTACATATGATGTTTTTCTACATGGTATGAAATGTGTCATCTTAGAGAATCTATCCACAAATAAAAATATGTAATCATTACCTCTTCCTTTCCTTGGTAAGCCAAGAACAAAATCCATGTTGATATCACTCCAAGGTTTCTCAGAATAAAAATCAGTGTATACAATCTAGTATTCTGACTTACTCCTTTTGCAACTTGACAAAATCCACAAATTTTCACAAATTTATGAATATCCTCATACAACTAAGGCCAAAAATACATTTCCTTGAGTAAATTCAATGTCTTATCAATACCAAAATGTCCAGCCAAACCACTACTATGTTTTTCCTTTATCAAATTAGTTCTCATTGATCCTCTCGGTATGCACAACTGAATACCTTTGAACACCATATCTTCTTGAATGAAATAGTCTTCATACTTACTTTATTGATTTGGAATAGGTACTGTGCACACTCTCCATTGCTCATAAAATTCAAGATCATTTTCATACAAATGCTTTATGTCATCAAAACAAAGAACCTCAATTCTCATTTCAGTCAACAAAGATCTTCTTCTACTCAATGCGTCAGCAACTCGGTTAGAAACTTCACTCTTATGCTTTATCACAAATGTGAAACTCTAAAAATAATCTACCCATTTCATATGTCTCTGATTCAACTTATTCTGACTACCCAAATACTATAAATCCTTATGATCAGTATACAACACAAATTCATTCAGCATCAAATAATGTCTCCATTTCTTCAGACCTTGAAAAATAGCATAGAATTCTTGATCATAGACAAAATATTTCCTTTTAGCATCATTCAAATTTTCACTAAAGAAAGTAACATGTTTACCTTCTTGAGTCAACACAGCTCCTATTGCACTTCCACTTGCATCACATTCAACTTGAAATACCTTATTGAAATTAGGTAAGGCTAATATAGGAAATTCAACAACCTTATGTTTCAAAGTCTCAAAACTCTTATCAGCTTCATGTGTCCATTTGAATTCTCTTTTGTCTCCTCTCATTGTCTCAATCATAGCATTACAAATAGAACTAAAATTTCTGATAAACTTCCTGTAAAAAATTGCCAATCCATTAAACAATCTTACCTCACTGACATTCTTAGGTGTAGGTCAACTAAGTATAGCTTCAAATTTCTCAGGACCCATCTTCAAATTGTCTGCTGAAATCACAAAACCTAAATACACAAGTTCCTTTTTCATGAAGGAACACTTTTTCAAATTTATCAGGCACAACTTTTCCTCTTTCAATCTCTGCAATACTTGTCTTATATGCATCAAATGCTCTTCTCTAGTCCTATTGAATATCAAAATATCATTCAAGTGTACAATTACACATTTATTAAATAACTTCTTCAAAACCTCATTCATTAACCTCATTAATGTACTTGGTGCATTAGTTAAACCAAAGGGAATAACCAACAACTCATACAAACCTTCTTTTGTCTTGAAAGTAGTCTTCCATTCATCACCTTCTTTGATTCTGATCTGATGATATCCACTCTTCAAGTCAATTTTGGTAAAATATTTTTCTCTACTCAAACAATCCATTATATCATCCATCCTCGGTATAGGAAACCTATACTTAACTTTGATCTTATTGATTTCTCTTGAATAGGTGCACATTCACCATTATCCATTCTTCTTAGGTGCCAATATAGCTGGTATTACACATGGACTTAAAATTTCTTTGATTAAACCCTTGTTCAACAACTCATGAACTTGTCGGTTGAGTTCTTCATTCTTGGTCGGTGTCAACCGGTGTGGTGCTTTGTTTGGTAAACTAGCTCCAGGAATAATATTCATACAATGACTAATATCTCTCATTGGTGGAAAACCATCAGGTACATTGTCTAAAATGATCTCCTTGTACTCGGCGAGAAATTTCTCAACGTCTTTAGGAACTTTATCTTTTGTGTTCTTACTTGATTTTTTAGGAATAAAAGAATAACAAATATCATTCCTTTTCAAATCCTTAACAAACTGTCCATCTTTCTTCACAAAATTTCACAGATGTACATATCTCAACAACAGATTCTTGAACCAAAGGTAATAATATTTAATTCTTACCATCAACCCAAATAGTATATCTATTCACTCTTCCATCATATATAGCATGTCTATCATATTTCCAAGGTCTACCCAACAAAATATGACAACAATCCATAAGCATAATGTCACACAACAACTTATCATGATACTTTCCAATTTTTAGATTCACAAAACATTGTTCACTCACCATTAATGTATGCTCATCCTTGATCCATGAAATCTGATAGGACTTTGGGTGCTTCATTCTTTCCAATTACAACTTTGTGACCATCTCCTCTGATGCCATATTCTCTGAGATTCCACTATCAATAATTGCCTTCCAAACTTTGTCTACAACTCTGCATCTGGTCTTGAACAAATTTTTTCTTATAGGATCTTTCTTATCTTTCTCATTCTAAAGTATCCTTCTGATCATTAGATTTCCTTCCTTCTTAGGTTCATTCGGTGACTCCTCTTGCACCAAATCATTTCTTCTACTACCGACTTTCTTGCTTGCATGTGTACACTAAAAAGATCTATGTCCTTCTTCACCACAATTGTAACAAGTTCCTTGGAACCCTCTTCTTGTATAACCACCCTGGGAGTAGTTGCCTCTTCCTCATAATGAACTTCCACCTTTCCATTTGGTCTTTCCCTTGTCTTGATATGTGTCTAGATTTTTCTTGTCTGGTTCAGATCTACTATTTTCACAATGAGATCTACCTCTTCCTCTAGGGAATCTACCACCTCTTCCTCTTTGCCTTTGTGCATATCTTTTGTTCAATTTCTCCTCATCTTTTGGGGCAAACTGATATGCCTCTTCAATGCTCTCCATCTTTACCAAGTTGATCTTATCTTGTATAGAACTTCTTAATCCATTCAGATACCTTGCTATTATTTCCACTTCATCTTCAACATGTCTAGATCTGATGTCTAATATGTAAAATTCCTCAGTGTAATATTTTATCAAGCTATCTTTCTACTTCAAACTTTGCATTCTCCTAACTAGGTTAATTTAGTAATCACAAGGGAGAAACGTGCCTTTCCATTTGTTTATCATCTTATCCCATACCTTGATCTTGTCTTTACCCTTCTTCTTCCAATCCAATTGCAGATGCTCCCACCACAAGGATGCATGACCTTTCAATTTTGTTATTGCATTTTTTACCTTTTTCTCCTATAATACATTCTCATACTCAAAGTATTTTTCCATCTTGGTTATCCAGTCTATCAACTCATCAGAATTTACCTTTCCACTATACTTAGGAGGATTAAACTGAGGTGTGGACTTCAAACTTGGCAAAGCTCGTAGGAATCTCTACTCTTCATGATCCATCACAGGTGTAGGTGCAACTTCTCTTTGCACTTCTTCAAATTCATCATCACTAACATCTTCAAGATTTCCTTGTTTGCATTGGGTTGTCTCAATAGCTTCTAATCTTGCAATTGTTTATCTTAGCATATCAGATAGAGCTGGATCTGCATTTCCTCTCCCAGAACCATCTTGAAACCCTCTGCAATTGTAGGTTAGATTGCAATCTAGTACCCCACAACAATATAAACCAAATCAGGTTAGGGCTTACAAGAAGGAACCTAGATATCACCTTCACTTTGATACCACCTGACACAAGGAAGGTAGGAAGACTAGGTCCCAAGGCACTCCCAGCTATCCAAATGAACTTGTAGAACAACTTTGAAGCAACAAAACAAAAAGGGAGAGAAGAAACAATAGAACTTTATATTATTTCATCAAACATCATACTTGTCGGGCTATAAGGCCTTCCTAGTTTTGTCCATATACATTCAGATGTTTATAGAATAATCTTCATGCATGCGAGGTCACAGACCTACAATCCAAATCTGCTAAGACCTAATCTTCTATTCCAAACTGATGCCCTAATCTAAGAACATAAAACCTAATATATACAAGAGTCCATAAAAGAGGTCAGAACTCTAATCCCAAAGATCCAATATATAAAACAACAATGACCCAGATTCAGGTCCACACACATCCCAATGAGAGATCCCAGGATTAATTATGCTACAAAAGTTAAATGCAGAAGTCAGCTAGAAGATCCAACATCAAAATACACAACTCGGTAAGAAATCTAACCGACCATCAAGACCAGTCGGTGAAAACCCATCGAGTAGTCAAAATGACTACTGAGACCCATCGGTAAAGCATGACAGAAGTAAGTAACTGAGCCCAAGTGGAGAATAAACAAGTCTTCAACCGAGTGAACAAAATAAGTTACCAAGCACTTTACTGAGTAGTCTCCAAAAAGATACCGAACCAAAACAAACATATTTTTGGTTGATACAAGATCGCCAAGAACCCAAGTTGCTCCTACATCATCAACCCACATCATAACTCCTACATGCCTTTTGCTAAATCTTTCCAAGAATATTTGATAGACCTTTATTGTTTTTGTTATGTCCTTGATCCAAATATTAAAATTTTCCAGCTTTGACCCTTCATATATCTTAACCAAAATCTGGAAGCGTTGCTTCCTTATTATCTTTAGTCCTTAAGAACCCTTTTCAATTTTTCAATCTACACATCTAGTCCTTCTTTTCTTCCCATCATATCCACCAATTGGTGACCTCCTTAAGGATTATTTTGAATGGATTCAAAATTTCTCGGAGGGTGGGCATCCTGTATTCTTCAAAATAAGCCCTCCAATCTGTACATGCATGAATGAAAGTATGTGGTATATCCGTCATAAATTTTGGTGTAGTTCTCTTCTCTAAGATAGTTTATAATGAGGCTTCTAGGTAGTCTAGTTCAATGGGACCTGCTATTATAATAATAAATTTTATCAGTGCTTCATTTTTGTTCTATTAATGCCTTTATCTTTTTCTCATCCTTATCCATGAACCCTAGGACATGTATCAACCCAAGTGTCCCCAACGTCTTACTCCCTTCTCTAGTAGGTTCACCTAAGTCAACCTCTTCAAAAGTGTAATCATCTGGGCTGATTTATTATACATTGGCACTTACTCTTGGTATTACAACTTGTGCCTTCCACCAGCCTCTATGGTCCTGAGTGACATAAGATGTTTTTCTTGTCAGGGCGTTGGATTCTACTTTGTGAAATTGTTTTCCTAAGACAGCTATGTATGTGTCTTCTTCCTCAGTTTATACTCTTTTTCTTGGGTGTATCTCCTTGGTGAACCATGTAGGTTTTGTGAATGCAGTGACTGATGCATATCGAGAAATCTTTAAAATAGGAGTTGTTTTTTTGTATCTTGGATTTCCATCTCTCCCTCTCCTTTTCCTTCCTTCTCCAAAGCTTCCCTTATTTCTCAATTTTATTTGTCCTCTAGCTATTCTTCTTTTGCTTCCTCCAGTTTTTCCCCAGTAGTGGGATTTGGTTCTTTGGGTGCATCCACATGAGGAGGAGTACTCTCTTCCCTTATGGAATCATTATCAACGTGTTTCTCTTTGAATTATTCAGATGAACTTGTCAATATCTCTTCCTAGAGACCTACTACATGTCTCTGACTTTCCCGTGAAGATGGTGTAAACCTTGTTGACAAAGGGGCTTGGTTAGTTGGAATTGAAGAAAATATGGGAACTAAAAGTGGAGGAGTAGGAATTTGAAAGGAAGATGGAGGAGTGTGTGCATGAGTATCAGGAGGAGGAGTTGTATGAATAGGAGGTGGAGTGGATGAACTTTGATTTGCATTTGTATTTCCTCTAGTATCTTTATAACCTAGTGTGTCTTGTGGAAACTCTCCTTGTCTTGATTGTGACACTCTGATATTGGGGAGATCTGGAGCATTTTTCACCTCTACTTCCTTCTCTATATTTTTATAGACTCCATGGTGAATGAAGCTATTTGTGTATCTTTCTCTTTCTCAGCAGTCAGCTCCCCAATGTTTGTTCAACAATAGGGGTAGTGAATTGGGATGGAGGAGGAGTGAGAGTAACTTGTAGGATCAATGCTACCTATCCTCCAACAATTATTTTTGTATTTATATCAAGTTGGTCTTTTATTTGATCCTTAAACCTTGCAAGATTCTCAAAATTAATATTATAAAATTCATCCAAACCAAGCGAATCCTGGAGACCTAATTTCTCCTCTTATGCACCTATATTTACATCAATCAAAACATTCTCTTCTTGAGCTCTTCTTTTGGTGGTTGTTGTTCCCAGTCATGTTCTCCTTGCTAAGGGCACTTCATCTTATTCTTCCTCATCTTCTTCTTGCAAAGTTTCCAATTGTGGAGATATAGAAGATCTCTTTCATTTTTCTAAACTTTCATTCTCTTCCTAGGTATTTCTGGATCATGTTACCTTTATTATTGGAGACCTTTGTGAGGTAGAGATTTTCCCTTATGCTACTAGTGATTGAGTAGTAGGTGGAGTAATACTCCCCATTATTATTGTTCTTTTTAGTTTTTCCTTTGGGTTTGAGCCATATACAACTGGTCGATCATGTATATAAACAGTTTTTGGCTTTTGAGGATATGCTTGTTTGAACTTGGTCATTATTACTTTCTCTCTTATTCCCTTGTCTCCTTCTGATGGTGGATCAATTTTTCACTTCATTGGTATGTGATCCATTTTGAATGACCTTCTAATCTAGTCCTTGGCAGTCTTTCTCACATGTCTGGCCTTGAATTCATTATTTACATTTTCTTCCTTATCTACCTCTGCATTCAAAATGGCCCTTGCATATATCTTATTTTGATTTTATAGTAGATCCAAAAATTTAGGTGAAATGTAGAGAGCTAGAGCATATTGTGCAACCTCAAGCAACATTATATAATAGTCTCAGATCCTTACCTCATAGTCATCTACACAGTTTATCTAATGATCTTCAATGTGAGGCTCATGGATATAATATCTACCCATGATGTGACCATAGGTGCTGAGAGATCAAACTAGATATAATAATATTGAATGATTATAAGGGCCATTCATCCCATTTAAAGGCCAGAGACTTGCATACTTTCATGTCTTGTCAAAAGTGAGGGCTGATGGAGATGGGAAAGTCCCAAAAATGTTCCTTCTTATGCTTTATATGGTCGTATGCATATGATAGATGCCTATCCATCTCCAAAATAATGATCCTATCAAAGGGATACCTGTGAAGCTTCTTTAGTGTGAGAATACACCCTGCCACTCTGATATATGTGAAAGTCTCTTCGTAAAATCACCCTCAATGGAACATATGATTGCAAAGAGAAAGGAATCATTAACAATCCTGTATTTTGAGCTATCTACATCCAATTTCTCTTTCCTTACCAGCTACAAATATAAAGTGAATGGCCAAGCATCAGGTTGACCAAAAGCTCTTCTCTTGAATAACCCTGGGTATTCGGCCCTAGAGGCAAGTAAATAAATAATATAAGAAGTCATATAGAACTTGGGGTTGTTCTTCACTGCAATCAACTTCTCCTCCAAGTTATCACTTAGGATGGTATCCCAATCAAACCTAGACCTTCTCCCCTTAATCCTTTCAATCAAAAAAATCATCCAGTTTTCAATTGGATATACTAGGGAAGCCCATACAATCTTCTTAGCATGGTAACTGGGGCTTGGATATCACCCTTCAAATATTCCCTCCTCATGTCAATTTTTTCCAAATTATTCTTAGGGAGAGGCTGCATCATATACTCCTTGTTCAAAATTTCATAAGCAAGTTAAGTGTTATTTTTAAACCATTCCAAGCCCTTGTTGATAGAGAAAACATAAAACCTATCAACCCCCTTAGGCAAGTGAAAGGCATCTTCAATATTGTTCATCCTGATATCAAGGACAATATCTCTTGTTTTATTGTTCAATACTCTCTCACCAAGAACATAATGTTATATGAGGGTCATTATCAAATCAGAAGACAAAATGGATACTATATGTGCACAAGAGAAGTGTAGTTAGCTAATCTTCCATTAGGGTTGGCATACCAGGTGATATAATCATTCCAATCCATATTTCCTATGTCAGTATCAGTGATCTCACTATGGAGATTCCCAACCTTAGAAGGAACATGGTGTCCTCTGAATAATAACTTCATAGCTATCATAGTTGTCTTTTATGGAATTATGCAAGAAAACATGCAACTATCATTAAACATTTATTTAAATCAACTAAAAAACTAATAAAACAAGTCTCAGTGAACCTAGAGAATAAAACCCAAAATCTTGAAACAAGCAAAAATAAGCCTAACTATGTTTTTTGAAATTTTGGAGGTGCGAACACCAAAGAAAAAATCACCCTCTGAAAGGTTGAAAGACCAAAAGATGAATGCTCAATGGATATAGTATTTCAGTATTTTTGCGTGTGAAAGAGGTGAAGAAAAGTCAATGTGCGAAGGTGCGAAAGGGTAGAAAGGTTATTGAAAAGTAGAAAAGTTAATTTTTTCCATTTCAGAGATGAATGGGCTTATCTGAGGCCAAAAGGCCAAAAATGAGAAATGAGTGATGGTGTTTTTCCTTTTATTTGATTTTGCAGAGTTTGACGATGTTAAGGTGTTTCGAAGGCCAAAATTCTAGTTGTCCAAAATGGACTTCACAGTTTGTTGTGGTTTTGCCAATTTTGTCATTTCTCAATCCTTTTGCCTTTCAGGGGCTGAAAAATATGGGAATTTGATTGAATGAGACTCAAAATAATAATAAATAGAATCCTTAAACTAACCCTTTAAGCACTTGAAACTGAGTGAGACAAACCAAAATTATAACTAAAAAACTAGAACAAACTAAAACAAAACCTTAAAACGAAACCTAGACTGTGAAAACTAAAGAAAAAAAGAACAAAACCCAAAAACATACAAAGAAAAATAGACCAAAATTGAAACCCTACATACAAATCATGAGGTCATGAAGATAATTTTGCGACGAGCTCAATGAAAAGGATGTAAAGCATGCACAAGAAAATATAAGCTGACAAATCATAAAAAAAAATCCTCCAAAGGCACAAAAGAAAACTCAGAGCTTGAAATGCAAATTCATAGAATGAATAAATTGAAGCACTTGATCATATTTTATAACCCTCAGGCCAAGTGACTTTTTCATTAGGTTTCACACTTTTAGATGCAGAAAGTACGAAGCCCATGAGTCATGCATCCTCAGTCTTTCAGACATCGAAATTATGAGAGGACTTTCACCTTAGATGTGAGGGGTTTTATATTTTGGTGTTTTGGTGTAAGGAAACTCAGGTGTGGAAACAACTTCCTACACTAATCTCTATAAGAAATTATTGTGCAAATTCTTTTAAATCCTTACAATTTCAGATTCGTTACCTACTTTAACAATGATATTGCAGCCACATACCATGCATACAGAAAATAGAGAATGACACAATGATTTACCCTGGGGAAAACCTTTTGGTAAAAAACCCCAGAACTCCAAAACCTACACAATGTATTATCTTCAACACAACGGTTACAACACACTTGCAATGCAAGTTATTTCAGGAGACAGTCGACACTCTAAGACAAATCCAGTAGCACCAGATCATACCAAAAATACACTCTTTTCGTATCCTTTCTTGTAACCCTAAAAAACACTTATATCATGTGCTTTCCTTTTTAGGGCAACCTCCAAGGATAGCCGTATTAGGGTTTTACCATTCTTTGAGAAAATAGGAACCCTAAAAACCCCACGATTGTGGAAGAGTGTAAAGTACTCAACTTTATTAGTTGCCACATGTATTGCATGTCTTCGCCTATCATTGAATCCTCCTAGAAATAGATCTTACGTGTCATAGGAATCCATCATAACCATTTTAGCCATGATCTCCTTACACACAATTCAAGATTCTGACACATCAAGTGGAGTGACACATCAACATGCCAACTAGACATGTACATTCACACTTAATTACATTATTTGCAAGAAAATACATTTTACAAAACAAATAATAAGAATAGGAATTATCCAAGGTTGAGACACCTTATTCCTAACATTCTCCCACTTGTCGAACACCTTGTAAGAGCAATAGGAACATAATAGGAACTAACTGCTATAGGCCAAAGGCCCATAGAATCTGAACACCATCTGAACTTTGCAGTGCCCACTGGTTTCATTAATGCATTTGCAAAATTTTTCACAGTATCTACCTTCTCCAAATTTACCTTTCCATCTTCCACCATATCTCTGACAAAGTGAAACTGTACATCAATGTGCTTCGTTCTGGCATGGAAAGTTGGATTCTTCACAAGGCAAATAGTGCTCTGACTGTCACACCAAATAGTAATCTGTTCTGCATCAACACCAACATCAGAACACAATCTCCTAAGCCAAATGGCTTCCTTACAAGCATGAGTATCAGCCATGTACTTAGCTTCTATAGTGGACAAAGCAACCATAGGTTGTCACTTACTCATCCAACTGATGGCACCACCAAACATAGTGAACACATAAGCACTGGTAGATCTCCTACTATTAATATCACCTGCCCAATCTGAATCCACAAACCCATGAATACAAACTAAATGCGGAGATCCAGAAGAGTTACCATGGTAACATATGGAGTAATCTGATGTACCCCTCAAATATCTGAATACTCACTTAATTGCATCCCAATGTACCCGTCCAGGGTTAGCCATAAACCGACTTAGGATTCCCACTGCTTGGGCAATGTCTGGTCTAGTATAGACCATAGCATACATAAGACTGCCAACTGCACTAGCATAAGGTACTCTACTCATGTCCTCCACCTCACTAGGATATTTTGGACAATCATCTACAGATAACTTTGTTACCACTAAAATAGGAACACATAGTGGTCTATAATCTGCTATGTTGAACCTGTCCAACATAGACTTCACATACTTACTCTGACTCAACCAAAGTTTTCTATTAGACCTGTCTCTACTGATTTCCATACCCAAGATGTACCTTGCTGCCCCAAGTTATTTCATCTCAAACTGTGCTAACAACTGAGATTTAAAATCATAAATCATACCCTTACCCTTCCCAAACAACAATATATCATCAACATATAATGCAACAATAAGAAGGCGATCATTTTCAACTCTGAAATAAACACAATGATTTGATTTTGATCTTACAAATCCAATTGACAACATAAAGGCATCAAACTTAAGGTACCACATCCTAGGAGATTGCTTCAAACCATATAGAGATTTCTTTAATCTGCAAACTAAGGATTCTTTACCGTTAACAATGTAGTGCTCAGGCTGTGACATATAAATCTCTTCCTCCAAATCACCATGAAGGAAAGCTATCTTCACATCCATCTATTCTATCTCTAAATCATATGAAGAAGCAAGAGATAAAAAAAATCTAATGGTTGTCAAATTTGCAACAGGAGATAATATTTTACCATAATCTATTCCCTCTACCAGTGAATACCCCTTTGCAACCAATCTAGCTTTGTACCTCTCAACACTGCCATCTGCAAAAAATTTCTTCTTGAACACCCATTTACAGCCAATAGATTTTCTCCCTTTAGGAAAAGGTACAAGGTCCCAAGTTTTGTTCTTCTCCAATGAAGCCATCTCATCATCCATAGCCTCAATCCAGGAACCTGCATCTTCCATGCCCAAAGCCTCTCTCACAAATCTAGGCTCATCAGTGTTAGTAATCAAAGCAAAAGCACAACTGGAATCTAATATAGAATAACCAAACCTTTCTGGTTGCTTTCTTTCTCTCGTGGATCTCCTCAAGGGCTGAGGTTGAGGTTGTTCTTCCTCTTCTTTTGAACTATTAGAGCTGCTAGAGCTCTCCTCATCATTAGACCCAACATGGTCTCTCTGTTCAGTCTTCTTAGGGGTAGGAGGAAACTGAACAACATATTTTTCCTTTTCTTTTTCATCTGGTTGTAGCACAACAGGAGAAGATGTTATCTCTATGAAAATAACATTTCTACTATGAAACACCTTACTAGTCACAGGATCCCAAAGCTTGTATCCTTTCACACCAACACTGTATCCGATGAAAATACATTTGACAACTTTGTTTTCCAAATTAGATCTTTTCTCCTTTGGAATATGTGCATAAGCTTGACAACCAAAAACATGAAGATGTCTAATTGAAGGCTTCTTACTAGACCACATCTCCATTGGTGTCTTACCAACAAGAGCTGATGTAGGAGATTTGTTAACCAGATAGCAAGAAGTGGCCAGAGCTTCAGCCCAAAACCTTTTTTCTAAACTAGCTCCACTAAGTATACTCCTAGCCTTTTCCATCAGTGTCCTGTAAGGAGTTGTCTTATGTCTCTCAATTCCTTGTTCTTTACAGAACTATTCAAACTCTATGGAATAAAACTCACCACCATTATCAGTTCTCACACACTTGATTCTTTTACCAGTTTGATTCTCCACGAGAGCCTTAAATTCCTTGAACCGACTAAAAACCTGTGTCTTACTTTTCAAGAAATATATCCAAGTCCTTCTACTGTAATCATCTATAAAAGATATAGAATATACAGAACTAGAGATAGAAGGAACTTTTACAGGACCAAATACATTAGAATGTATAAGATCCAAAATACCAGAAGACTTGTGAGAAATGGAGTAGAACTAAACACAATTTTTCTTACCATAAACACAATGTTCACATAAATCAAATTTGAGATTACAATCATTTAGCCCCTCGATGAGATTTTTAGTTTTCAAGGTCCTAAGACCCTTCTCACCAATGTGGCCAAATCTCATATGCCACAACATTGTCTTTTCTGTAGGAAGCTTTCCTTCCAAAGTGTTTGCACCCTTAGGTACACTTATTGCATTGCCATTGGAACCCATTGCCATAGTCTTCTTTATTGCACATTCAGATGGTGGGGATGAAGTGATAGCCACTCTCTTCTTTGAAACAGAAGAACTATTGAACTGAGAAATGCATGCATCAAGATAAAACAAAGTACCTCTCCTAGTACCTTTAGCGAGCACCATAGAACCTCTCATCATCTTGCATGCATCTTTCAAAAAGACAACTTGCACACCTACATCATTCAGCATACTTACAGATAATAGGTTTTGTGCCAAACCCAGAATGGGCATAACTTTGTTGATTCCCTTTACTCATCCATCAGGAAATCTGATAGTGACCCTTCCACGTCCAACTATCTTTAGGTGAGAATCATCGCCCAATTACACCTTTCCACCATCAAACTCTTCATATTTTGAGAACCAATTTTGATGAGAGGTCATGTGAAAAGAAGCACCTGAGTCTACTAACCACACATCATTGGATGCATGGGCTTCCAAAGCTACAATAAAAGCATCTCCATCTTCTTGAGATTTTTTAGAAGCTGAATCTGAGCCTTTAATCTTCTTCTTTGGTTCTTTGCAGTCCCTCTAGAAGTAACCAGATTTATCACAGTTCCAACATTTTTCCTTGGACTTTCCAAGAGTCTTAAAACTCCCACAGGATTTGGATTTGCCCTTCTTTGACTTATTGTCATTCTGCTTTCCTTTGTCGTTGGATCTCCCACGAACAACAAGGGCTTCCTTAGATGAATCTGAAGTCTTTCTTTGCATCTCCTCAGATAGAAGCGAAGACACCACATCATCCATACAGAATGTGACTATAGTACTTTCGAGAGCCATCACAAGATGGTCCCATGAATCTGGCAAGGAACAAAGTAGGGTCATACATTGATCCTCCTCCTCGATCTTGGCACCGAATGATGCCAACTATGCAATTAATAAATTTAATGTGTTGAGATGATTAGTTACAAATCCACCTTCCTCCATTCTTAAAGAATACAAATTCTTTCTTAGGAACAACTTATTCACTAGAGATTTGGCCTGATACACAGATCCAAGCCATGTCCACAAATAATTTGCAGTAGTCTCATCAAGAACATTCAGAAGAATAGCATCTGCTAGACAGAGTCTGATGAGACCCTTAGCCTTCTGATCCTTGATCTCCCAATCCGCTTGAGATATTGCTGTAGGTCTCACATCAAGTGAAGTATCCTCCCATAGATCACGGTCTTCAAGCATGTCTTCCATCTTGAGTTTCCACAACTCAAAATTAGTGTCACTAAATTTCTCCACCTCCATTCTACTATATGAGGAACCTGCCATCTCAATCTACAAGTAAGATTAAGAATGCTCTGCACAAAAAAAATCCCACTCAACATGAGATTAGCTCAAAAAACCTTACCCAACAACTAGGATCAAAATTTGATCAGGCTATGATACCACTTGTAAGGAAACTCAGGTGCGGAAACAACTTCCTACACTAATCTCTATAGGAAATTATTGTGCAAATTCTTTTAAATCCTTACAATTTCAGATTTGTTAACTACTTTAACAATGATATTGCAGCCACATACCATGCATACAGAAAATAGAGAATGACACAATGATTTACCCTGGGGAAAACCTTTCGGTAAAAAACCCCAGCACTCCAAAACCTACACAATGTATTATCTTCAACACAATGGTTACAACAAACTTGCAATGCAAGTTCTTTCAGGAGACAATCGACACTCTAAGACAAATCCAATAGCACTAGATCATACCAACAATACACTCTTTTCGTATCCTTTCTTGTAACCCTATAAAACACTTATATCATGCGCTTTCCTTTTTAGGGAAACTTCCAAGGATAGATGTATTAGGGTTTTACCATTCTCCAAGAAAATAGGAACCCTAAAAACCCCATGATTGTGGAAGAGTGTAAAGTACTCAACTTTATCAATTGCCACATGTCTTGCATGTCTTCACCTGTCATTGAAATCTCCTAGAAATAGCTCTTATGTGTCATAGGAATCTGTCATAAATGTTTCAGCCATGATCTCCTTACACAAAATTCAAGATGCTGACACATCAAGTGGAGTGACACATCAACATGCCAACTAGACATGTACACTCACACTTAATTACATTATTTGCAAGAAAATACATTTTACAAAACAAATAATAAGAATAGGAATTATCCAAGGTTGAGACACCTTATTCCTAACATTTGGACCTTCAAAGCTCCAGGGAATGTCAAAATTCCGTAAAAGACCTAAAACACTTTAAAAGGGGGTTTCGCCCTAAAAAAACTAAAAATAGGGGACCAAACAAGGACACCTAAAGACTAAAAGGACAAAAAAGAAAAAAATGAAGGGGATCACATGGCCAGGTGGCTAAAAAATGGGGTTTTTTGTTGAGTCACGCCATACATAGATCTCCTTTCTTGATAGAAACTCCTTTTGTTTGCCTCTAATGAGGGAAAGAAGATTGATCTAAAGGACAAGACACCTTTCGTTCTTGAGAAGAATGAAGACTTGAATGCTTAAACTTGATGGATCTTGATGGCTTGATTAGGGCTCACGAATGTGTAATGAATGCTTGAAATAGATTATGGATTCACTAGGATAGATAAAATGAGGAGATGTATAGGGTTTATATGCATCTAACATCATTTTGTGGAGTTAAACCTAAGTAGGCTAACCATGGGTCCTTTTTTCCCTCCCAAACCCTAGTATCAGGCTCTGAGCCAAATTTTGGCCCAATCTCCTATGGACACATTGTCAATAGTGATCCTTACCTAGGAGAATATGCATAAATTTGATATGGGTTGTAGGAGATAGAGATACTATGTAGGAAAAGAAAGGACAACTCATCTCAAGGTCAGAGTGAATTAAAAGGCCCAAAATAAATGGATAGGTTTTAGGTGAGGAAATGAATTATGGGATTGGATGTAAAATGGGAAACAATTGCCTAGAAGGGGTGACCAGCCTTTATTTTAAGGAATATTTAAGGAGGAGGAGGACCCATCTTTCAATTTAGGTACCCTTTTAGTGTTATATGAGGTCCTACCATAGAAAATACACTAAAGTAGGCACAAAATGATTCTAAAATTGAGCATAAGTTAGGTGCTCACAATTTAGGACTATAAAATCTCCTACCACCCTTTCTACTAAATCCACTATCAATAGCCTTCCTCAAACCTTTTCATCCTTGCAACAATAAGTTGCTTCCATCACTCAATCCAAGTTCAACATTCCTACTTGTGATATTTCTAATCTTTTGTCCTTAGACATCGTTCATGTTATGATTCCTCAATACATGGAAATATCTCATTTGGGGGTTTACAATGGTAAAGTTAATCCCTTGACTCATGTGAAAACCTTTCAAACATTGTGTAGTAATTTCTCTCGTGGTCATAGGTTAATGGATAGACTATTTACTAGAACTTTTTGAGATAAGGCCTTGCAATGGTATTGTTCTCTGCTTCCTTATTACATTGAATCCTTTCAAAAACTTGATAATTATTTCATCCAATAATTTCAAAACAATATTGGTCCTAAGATTTCTTTGACTGATTTGATGCATTGTAAACAATGTGTTAAAGAAAAAATGACTGATTTCATTGGTAAATTTAAGTATTTTCATGCTCAGATTTATTATCTTGTGCCTGATATTGATGTGCAATATATTTTTATTTCTAATTTACAAAAATACATTTGATATAAGATATTACTTTCTAAATTCACTTCGTTTACTCAGTTGTGTGCAGTTCTTAATAATAATCAACTTCAAGTGATTCAATTTGAGAGCACCACTCTAATGGCTCTGGTTGATAAGATGTATGTCGCATTCTAATCATTTCAAAAGTTTCAAAAATCTAAGGGCTTCGTCAAGGTCAAAAATTCATTAAAAATCATTGATGAGAAAGTGGTAATTGAAGTTTTTTAATGCTAATTTTTTAACACTTCCTTTTATTAAACCAAGTAATACATCCAAACCTTTTCCTAAATCCTTTAATCACAAAGCTCTTTCCTAATACCATAGTCAACCTAGCCATCATACTAAGAATTATTTCCATTTGAAATATGTTATTCAAGACTTCATTGATTCCAATGCTATATCTATATAGGGTGTTAATCATCAAGAAAAAGAGTTTATTACACCTCCCAACCAAAACTTTTAAATCTATACAAATCCTTTGCCTTCACACTTAACCAATACCATTGAGACTACCCATTCTTTACCTTCTTCCTCCACCCATGTTGTTGACTATGATGTTGAGTGTACTGAAGAAAACAATGTTATTAACCTTATTGATCAATCTAAACCTAAACCTAAACATGAACCTGAGCTTTGCATTACATTTGATCCCAAGGATAGTATTAAAGCACTCAATGGTTCTCTTGAGATTGTAGAAAATGTTAATATTATTTTTCTCATGGTGTCCTTATATATCTGTAACATATAAAATAGAATGTTACCAAAATGTAATGTAAGAAAAGATGTCACATTTGAAAATGTAGATGTTTGTGTGATATGTGAGGAAGATAAGATGTTCCTTTTAACCTCAAATGCACAAATGAAAGATCCAAATTGATTAACCCAAAAGAAGGATCAATGCACAAATGAATCATCCATTCGGACATGAGAGCAAAGAGGAAAGATCTTAAATTCCCTTTTTAGAAAGGAATGTATATGATAGATCTAGGAATTGAAATGAATGAGATGAAGTACCAACCTTCAAATAGTGTAGATCAAAGAATGCTATTTTCTGAGGTCTGTAGGCTATTTCTGGAAAAACTGAAGTATGATCCGGAACCAGAACGTAGAGACGAACAAAACCTAGAAATCATTTTTTGTTCCGATGTTGTCTTATGAAAAAGGTCAACCTTGACCCACAAATGTCAACCTTGACCCCAAAATGTTGACCCTGACCCAATAATGTCGACCTTGACCTACACAAATCCGAAAGTGACTTTTTTTGCAGATCCTAAAATTTTTCTGAAAAGGGTATCTAGATCTGGGTTCAGATCCACTATTCTGTACCTGTATCTACAAGAAAAAGGAGATTGTTTTATTGTGGGGGAGGGGTTTGCCTTAGTCAAACCCCGGTTTTGGAATTAACCTCAAATATATGTAATTGAAATTGTAGAAATGGACAAAGTAAATAAACAAATTCACCTTGCTTGTATGGAGACCCTTGTGATGGATTCAAATCCTTAGATCCACAAGGGTGAATGCTTGAAGTTGTTTGAACTTTGTAGAAGAGTATGAAGTTGATCTACCATGCCAATTCATGGCTCCATGGAAGTGAATGTGCTCAAGTTCTTGAATTGAGAACGTAGATGTCTTGAATGCTTGAGAGATCTTGGTAATGCTTCTTGATCATCATTAGAAGACTTAGCTCACTGGATGATGGTTAGAGAAAATGAGAGAGAAAGCCCATCTTTTATAGTAATCTTGGGCACAAAGGCCAACATAGAAAACAATAATTAAGGGTCCATGGCACAAAAATCTAGAGAGGTGCACATGGAGAGGAGAACCAAATTAAATTCTTGACACAAAACTCTAGAAGGGGTCCACCCTTAAGGTAGAAATAATTATTTAAGAGCCTTGTCACAAAATTCAAGGTAAGGCCAACCCCAAAGTTAATTTGAGAATTGGGCACAAAAATCAAGAAAGGATTATCTCAAATAATAAATTAGGAATCCTACACAAAGCTCGAGAAAGGTCCACCTCAAATATTAATTTAAGAGTTTGACACTTAACTCAAGAAATAATGGCCCTGAAGAGGGAAAATATAAAATTTTGATGAAACCCCAAAACTAGGACTCAATCCTAAGGACACTAGACCTTGGGGTCAGGGTTGAGGTTGACCCTGACCTAGGTTAGGGTCAAGGTCGACCGTGACCCAGAGGGTCAGAACCTCAGGAAATGTGCCAGAGTCTCAGAAATAGAGATAAAAGGTAGAAAAGAGGGGTAGAACAGACACAAGCACATGAAACTCCACGGAAGCATGAAGGTGTCTAAATTAGGACCATAATAGCTTACTAGGGAGGGCTAAAAGGTCTCAACATAGAGTGCTTCCATTTTAAGATGATACAATATCCTACTTGTATGGTGAATGTTATAACTAAAGAACATCTTTACACTAGACAATGGCAACGAGATGTCTATAAAAAATCTGATGTGATGATCAAACTTTAAATGGTTTCACTTACCCTGCCCATTGTTCCATCACCTTTCCCATAGAATTTGGTGGTAAATCCTTAGATGTCACCTTGGTTTTCATCCCAACTTCATATCAGTTTCAAGTTAGAATTGGCCTTCCTTAGCTCACTTCCATGAAAACTATAGTCTCTCCTATCCATAAGTATTTTAAATTTACCCATAATGGAGAAATCATCATAGTTAACCATAGTATCTATCAGCCTTTAGCGCACCAAGGAAAATTTGACCTTCCATGCCTTATCCAGTTCAACCTTGCAAAGATAATTTATTCATATCCTATCAAAAATTCAAAATCTAAAATATTTGTGAGCTTGACGATCCTAAGTTTATTTCATCTCCTTTCCCTAGACTTGGACTCCTTCCTTCACCTATTATTTATTCCTCCATTCCACCTCCTATATCCTATAAAATTTCTACATATTGTATCTCTAAACCTAGTGAGGTGTCTTTTTTTCTTCCTCCTAAAGAAGAAAAGGACCTGAGGGTGATTGATCCTAAACTAGGCCAAATCTCAAAAAAAAACATAACCATTGTACCCATGACTATCACTGTAAACATGATGCTAGAGCCCATGAATGTGCTTCCCAAAATATTTACTCTCGTAAGACACCTACTGATTATTTGATTCCTTTGACCAACCCATACATAGCATAAGGGAGGAAGTTAATCTTAAAAGGATGATATTAAAAAAACATGATGATTGTATTCAGATTAGAGATCCTATTCTGAATAACCTAGATGAAGAAGATACTCTTGATAATGATTTCAATGTTTCTAATGCAAATGATGTTCATGCTAGTGATTCTAATGATATGTATGATATTATTGATATTAATCATGATTTACCAGCTAGACAATTATCTCTTGATCCTAGTGACAAACAAAGAAACTCATCCTTAGGCATGGTCCTTGTTTGGAACTAGCTATAGTTTTATCTATTTTAATTGATGTTTCTCCCGCCTTCTCTAATTGATATAGATTGAGATTGGTGGGTAGATGATATACTTGATTATTTTCCAATTGTATTATGGATCCTTTTGTGTGTTTACCTATCATGTTGTGCTTCCCTAATGATGTGCTTGTTATATATTTTGTTTAGATTTATTTAAATGGCCCTTATTGCTTTGTTGGCACAAGGTGATAAATGAATCAATCTATCATGAAATTCCTTTATTTTTACGTCATTTCTTCTATATGTTGTATACATGTTATGTCATGCATGTGTCATTGTTCATAAATGTGCCTTTTTTTAATCTAGTTAGGGATGATGCAAAATGGTAGTGTTACTAATAACTGAGAGGGGGGGGGCTGAATCAGTGGCCTCAAATTTATCCTTTAAACTTTAATCCACCAATCAATACACCTCAGATTATTAAGTCCCTACAAGATGTATGCCTTGAAATGCTTTGAAATAATTAACTGTCTGTCGATTTACCTTGTCTGTCCTTGTTCTCCTTGATTATCGATAAGCAGTAAAAATTATTTACCAAAGCTCAATAAATATGCAGAGTAAACCAATCAATCCAGAAATGAATATGTGAAATATAAAACAATAAAGTAATAAACCATACACACATAACACATGGATTTTAACATGGAAACCCTGTTAAGGGAAAAAACCACTGGGACCGGTACCCCAAATTTTCACTCTTCTGAAGTGAGCCCTGTTAGG
>MU224520.1:1129281-1141879 GCA_018584345.1 Thuja plicata
TAAGACACTATTATCAAAGTTATTCATCTCAAATGAAATCAGTCTACCAATTAGGCTATCAAGAGTGACTGTATTGTTTGCTACTTCTCTCATTTCTTGAATAGCAGAGACTCTAATAGCATATACAAGCAATAAGATTCTTAAGATTTTACTTACCACTGTCTCCTCTTTAAGTGTACCTCCAATGCCTCGTATAGCATTGACTACTTTTATTCTTGCGCTGTACTGTCTGATGTTTTCACCTTCTTTCATTCTGAGATCATCAAACTTTCCTCTAAGGCTTTCTGCCTTGGCTCTCAGAATATTTGTATCACCTCCATGTACAATTTTTAGTTTTTCCCACATTGTTTTTGCATTTTTTCAATCTTTGACATCTTCAAATTCAGCATCAGAGAGTGAGGAAGAAATCTCTATAACCATGCAGTTATGTTCATGCTTCACTCTCAATTGATCTACTATCAATGGTCCTGTAGGAAACACATATTCAGTATCTAAGTATTGAGTAATATCATTGCCAATACCTAATAAGTGGACTCTTATCCTTCTTTGCCATGAAGCAAAGTTGTCTTTGTTCAACTTGAGCACATCTCATCTATTCATCTTGTGATCTTTACTTAGGTCTTGAAACCTTCCTTCTAAGCACACAAGCTCTGATACCAATTGTTAGTAATAACTGAGAGGTGGGGGGTGAATCAGTGGGCTAAAATTTATCCTTTAAACTTCAATCCACCAATCAATACACTTTAAATTATTAAGTCCCTACAAGATGTATGCCTTGAAATACTTTGAAATAATTAACTGTCTGTTGATTTACCTTGTCTGTCCTTGTTCTCCTTGATTACCGATAATCAGTAAAACTTATTTATTGAAGCTTAGTAAATATGCAGAGTAAACTAATCAATCTAGAAATGCATGTGAAATGTAAAACAATAAATTAATAAACCATACACACATAACACATGGATTTTAACGTGGAAACCCTGTTAAGGGAAAAAACCACTGGGACCAGTACCCCAAATTTTTACTCTTCTAAAGTGAGCCCTGTTAGGAGCCAACCCTGTTAAAGGTTACAAACACAGGGTTAAGTGCGACCTTGTTAAAGGATTTTTATACATAGGTTATCACTTAGTATTTGGCATCTATGCTACCATCCTTGAGTCAACCTTTAGACTGTCAATAGGATTTATGCTAATCTTACTACCATCCTTGAATCAGCCTCCTTCTTAGACTTTCAATAGGCTTTAGGTAAGACCAATGCTACTATCATGAATCAACCTTTTTGGTAATCTATTAGGATATACCTCAATTATAGAAGACAGTTAAGTCCTGCTCTGTTTAGAGACTTAATGCTTCAATGGTTAAACTGAAACACAATGACCTCTTTCTAATGCAACTTTCAATTGCAGATATTCAGATCTATTTATGTACAATACCTCTCTGATCAATGTATCAATTCAATTCCTTTGTGCTCCACACTTTCTTCTTTGTGATACTGTGCTTCACTATTCATCGGTGTCTGCAAAATTCTTTAGCTCTCCCTTAGCTTGATTGATCAGGACTGTATGAAGTTTATCCTTCACTAGTTTCTCTTCAACATCTCCTTTCTATTCACTCCCCCGTGTGTCTTAATTTTTTTGGAAATGAATTCTTCTTGTCTCTTATATAGACATGATATTCCTTTATTTTTGATTCTTGATTCTTGGCTTGAAAAACAATCCAGCCAATTTGATTTACAGCTTTAACTCTTGATTTATCTCCTAGTTATCTTCTTGACAACTGTATAAAACAATTGCTTAACTATGGTCGAATAAAACAAATAAAACAATCAGCTAAGTCTATCCTTAAGCTCTACCAGCTAGATATTTTGTCATTTTGTGATCTCTCTATTCCGTCGGTCAATTCTGCAGTTCGTCGACGGTGACAACTGCCAGTTCCGTCTGTGTAACTTCAGTTAGCTTCAGGATCTCCATCCATCAGGCATCATTGGATCTTGCTTATCAAGAAACAGTATCTTCTTGCTCATTGGGCATCACTGTGACTTTATCTCTATCTTTACTGATGGTGTGCACTCTGTCAGTGTTTTCTGTCACTTAGTGAATACTTGAGTTTTATGCATTGCTGAAAGAATAACCTCTGTTCTATTGATTCTCTGAAGTCTTTGACATTATGTATATGACCGTATAGATGATATCAAGTTGACATCAATGAAAATACAAACCACTAACTGGTTTAATGTTTTTCATAATCTTCAACTTAACATTATCAAACATTCAATCAGTTACATATCATCAGGTAGCTACCTATTGTTTTTGGTGTCCATAAGGTCGGTCCAAAAGGACTCTTCTATGTATCTCTTATGTTTCATTCTTCCATTGTTCTCGTAGTTCTACTACGCTTGGGGAATGCTGATAGTTAATTTTGATATAGTTATGATATACATGAGTATTATATGATTACACTAACCCTAAAGTTAGTAGATCCCTTCTGTGCTCTCTTTGTTGTGTATTTCATTTCCCTTGATTTTTCTTTGTTTAGTGGTATCCCATAGTGTAAGCGTCTCTTCTAGGTGCATGTATGCTATGTTAAAGTAATTTCTCCTATTAAGGTGTCTTTAATTTCTTTAATGTGGGGAATACACTCCACTCCTTGTTTTGAATTTACACACATACAGGTATTTGAGCTAGCCTCTTATGTAGATGGCTAAGGGTAAAAATATTTCCTTGTTTTAATCTTTACATTATCTTTCCCCTGTGAATTATTTAGTGGGTCCTTAGATTTATCTTTCTTTTCTTGATCCCTTTGGAGACAATGCTTTCCTTATCTAATCTCCTTTTTTGGATCCCTTAATGGAGACAATAATTTCCTTAAGGACTAATCCACCTTTCTTTTGATTGATTGACTAGAATAATGCAACTTGCTAGAATATCAATGCCATATTTTTTAGTATTTCTTTCTCTTTGCATGGTCCATAGTAGGAAAATACTTTACTGGGCTAGTGGTTGTGCATCTCTCTCATTCTCTTTCTCTCTCTTTCAAGCAATGTTTCTTTTATCTTGGTTTTGGATTTGATGAGGACTTAAGTCAATTGGGGGCTTGATCTACTTTACCATGAGCATGAGGTTTTGTCATACTCCTAATAAAGTGGTAGCTAAATGTACTATCCTAAAAATTTAGCACCCATAATTAGAGGCTCTATTATGCCCCATTTTGGTGATTCAAAGATTTAATATTTGTTATGCTTGATCCTAGAAAACTAATTCTTATTTTCCCGCATCTACCTCATCATCCCAGCACCTAGTTCTAATTTCATGGCATTATTCTAGGAGAATAACATTTGAATATGTCCCAAATAACATGGACCAAATTTAGATCAGGGCCCCATGTTGATGTTTTGGTGGGAACTTAGGTCCTTTGGTCAACCTGGCTTGATTTTGAATCCTAAAATGTTTGAGAGGTATATAAACATCCTATCTCTCCTCGTTTTGACAAGAATTTATCAAGCTTTCATCAAGCACTCAATCATTTCAACGTGAATTCAAGATTTGAAGGAAAGCATTGAAGATATAGTATTTCTTCAAGCATCCATATTATTTCAAAGGAAATCTTATCTATTATAACAAGCTTCTCTCCCATGAAGGCCAAGTAGAAGATATCACAACCAAGATAGAAGATCCTCTTCCTATCCACATAAATTCTTCTGTCATAGCAAGTGATTATCAAGCTTGAATAAACACATTGAAGATCTAGGAGTGGTGTTAATAGATCCATGCTTTTGTGAGGGACTGTGTAGTTCCTTTCTATATTCCAAGGTCAACAACTACAATGCACGAAACATTCAAGCATCTTCATGACTATGAGCTATTTCTACAACTATTCACGAAGGTATTGTCAAGGTGAATGAAATATTTATTTTTTCACATACATTCCTTTATTAAAATTCAATTAATTTTAAAGGTTGATTCCTAAACATGGGTTTGACCAAGGCAAACCCCTTTATCCAACCTTCTTCCCCAATTTTCTATGTGTAGGAATAAGTGATGCAACTATCAAAAATTTTGTGGGCAGATCAAGATTTGATGGAGAAACCCTAAAAAATTTAGCCAAAAATGTCAGGAACATAACAAAAACCATTTTTTCCCTACATTTTCTGCTCAGATTCATACCACAAGTCATTTTTTCAATCTGGATCCTGATTCAGGTCATTTTAGGTTTCTAGAAATAGTTTATTAGTCTACAATTTCTCAATTTGTTTATATTTGTATATTTATCCTTCTACATTGCATTATCATATTCAAATTCCATATCCACATTTCATAATTTATATATTTAGCAAAGGATCATTGTCCCATTCATTTCTTAGGACCTACTTGAGCCTATTGGGACATCTTCCTTCCAAATTTGCAAGTTTGAAAAGGAGGAGTAATATGCCCCTTTATACTGCTTCACTTTTGCTAATGTACAATAGGTAACCTACCTCTCCTCATTTTTATATTATATCACATCCTAATAACAAGAGAATATAGCATAGGTGTTCAAGCTCTCTCCTACAATTTTCCATCTCAAGCATCCAAGGCATATTTTCATGGCAAAATTATCCCTTGTAGAAAACTTCTCTCCCTCATTGAAGGCCATGTAGAGGAGACCTTAATCATGCAAGAAGATCCTTCTTTCAACTACATGACTATCAATGTGAATTGATTACTTCTGAAGGAAATCCAAATTAAACATAACATAATTGGAGATTTGAGGAGCATTTGAAGATCTAAGCATTTGTGAAAGGAATTCTTGATTCTTCTCAATAATTCAAGATACGAAAAAAAAATTCAAGCATATTCCAAATCCATTTGTGAAGGTATAAACATTTAATTTTTAGATCTAGTCTCTACTTTACATTATCATTTTTTCCATACATGCATATTTCATTTCAATTTCAAGCTTGATTGAGGCAAACCCCATTATACCCAAGATTTTCTCTCTTTTTTGTATGCAAGAATAGGTGGCACCAATTTTGTGACTAGATTTGGACAATGCAAGACCTTAGCTACAATATAAGATTGAAAACATGAAAAAACAATAGGATAGAGTTTCCACTAAAAACTTGGTCCTATACCTAATCATTCCAGAAAAAATGGTCAATGCAACTACACGTCAAATTAAATTTATAGGTCAATCTCTATGTCAAGATTCTATTTCTGATAGCAGAATTGGTCTGTCTGATTTTTGTTAGTCTTTTTTTTCTAATATTCAATCTCTTTCCCTATTTTTTCCTATATATTGCATCATCATTCCATTTTTTCATATCCATCTTCTACATAGGTGAAGGATCATTGCACCCATTTATCACTTGGGCCTTCTTGAGCCTAGTGGGGCATCTTCCTTTCAAATGTGACTAAACAGATAGGACCATCCCCTATATCCCCATTTCTTTGTTACATTTTGGTGAACCCTATGCATGGTAATTATATTTTAATTCTAATTTGGTGTCTAGATCTGATATTTATGTATTGCATTAGTAATAGTGACATGTTCTTTTCAATAGGTTTCATGTGTAATTATGTTTCCTCTATGATCTAGTTACATTCAAGTTGCATAAAATTGATGAATACTTGATTTTTATTTCAGATATGATATATATGTTTAGTCATTTTATTTCATGTAATGTTCAAATGATCAATTTATTACTAGTTTGCATTGTATAAATATTTTGTACTTTACTACCCTAGTGCATGAGTGTCATAACTTTAAGTCTTACCTATAGCATTCTAGTGAGAATAAGTCATAGACTTATAGGTTCCTTTAATTCTAAGTCATATACTATGTTCTATAAGAATGTAGATGATTCCATTATGCCTACTAATGACATACCTCCTATTTTTAAGAATCTCTCTTTCCACTCTTCTCATGATGAAGATGAAACCATAAGAGTGTCTCCTACCCAAGTGAAAAAACTTTCCTACGGGTTTGAAAAATATGATCAATGATTAGGTCAAGAGAATTCGAATATAAAATCCATCTCCATGAAGGTTGGATATACTACATTAAATATATCATCTTATCAATGACAATATTAAGTCTATAAAACATTGTGCCCAAGATCTTGGTATCTCTTGACCCCTCCACCTAAGAAGTACCTATATCATCCCCTACTAGTACATGTCCCCCCTGAGTAGACCCCACTAACTGTGCATGTCTCTGGTTGTTCCCTATCCTATTGGAATGCATGCTCCTACTATATCTACCTATCTTTTGGCTCCATCCTCCCATGAGAGATACCTAATCTCCACATGGGAATGTACTCCATCCTCCTCTCTGGCAGTACCAAAGCATAATATGCAATCCTTTAGAATCCAAGATGATTTGACACCGACCTTAACTCTCTTACTTCCTTCCCATGCCCTCCTTCCTCAGCCCTCTCCTCACTCCTCCATGTCTACTCTAAGGCATCTTTGAAGATATTATATTTTTCCATTAGTATATGCAAGGAAAAACATGATACACACCATCGGTTTATACTACACTAACAGACAGGGCACAACACTACCTGATGCCAAGGTTATCGATACTGCTAAGTATAAAGTATACCGACAAGCACTATTCCATGTTACCTGATGACAAAAAGGACAAAAGAACCCGGTGAGTAACCAACAATGCAACACGATGATACAGTCAAGAGTGAAACCTGACAGATGACAAGAACATGACAATCAGTTCAAATAAGGAACACCAATAGACTATCAGTTCACACCGATGATCAAGAACCGACAATCAATTACATCCCATAAAAAGTGGATCTGACTTTCCACGTCAGATAAATCACTAAAGTTTTTATATTTAGCTTCTTGAAATTTTTAAATCCATTACGTATGGGAAAAGCAATGTAAATATTATTGTTTTATCAGTCTAACTAATTTAAAACATGCAAACTAAAGGATCAAGGTCAAGTTGTATACCTTGGATCTAGAGTTAACATTATAACATGTGATTCTAAAATAGGTCAAATAATTGTATAAATAGATGCTCAATCAATTATGAACATGTTTTTCGATGATGATTGTAGCCACTGAGAGCATCTAAGGATTAGACAAGAGAATTCATGCAGCAGCACAGACAAAGATCAAATCAGTTTTCAAGAATAAGAACACAGGCTACCAACAAGAACAAAAAGGTATTAATCAATCACTATAGGTGATGTTCATATACTGTGAGCTTTAATGGATCTACAATCAGAAATTATAGATTGCATACAGTCAGGTCAAACATATTGTACACATTCTAACAAGTGGGGTACACTTAAGAAATCCTTTCAAGAAAGGTGGACTTAACAGTCCTATTGTAAATCTCTTAACTGAGTGCACACTTCATCAATGTTTCTAAATCTCTTAACAAAGTAGATCCTAACAAGTCTCCATATTAATAATCCTAATAGGGTAGATCATCAAAAGTGATCAATTGTAAGCCTTTATCGGCTCCCTTCCATTCTGGAGAGAGTGAATTTTTGTGGGTGCCATCCGCACCACAGTTTTTACTTCCTAATAGGAGTTTTCTGTGATATCATATCTTGTGTTATGTGTCTATTACTTTCATGAATGTTTCTATGAATGTTGCATACAATTAATTTTATGGATTAATACTACATTCATAAGAAAGAACATCAGATATGGTTGGTAATACAATAAAGATTTATTACTAATGATGAAAGGTGAAAAGTGTTAAACATTTTAGAGGTACTGATTCACCCCTCCCCTCTTAGTACTACTTCCCATTAATCCCAAAAATTGGTATCAGAGCTAAGTCTCTTCTTGGAAAGCTTAAAGTCTTAATAGAAAATCTCATACAAGGGAGAAGTACAAACTTGATAAAAATATTCAGACTAAAATTCTTGAAATTCAGATGTTCTATGAACAGTATAAAGAAGCTAGAATCAATATGAGACAGTTGCTAGATGAAAGAAAGAATATGGCATCTCGCTATAATGAGATAGATTATCTTGAGGAAGAGATTCCAGATTTCTTTGAGTCTTCAGGATCAAATACAAGCAAGGAATCAGATATATAAGAACAAAGCATCACAATCCTAACTAAAATCAATCTACATCTGGCTAGACAAGTCAAATCTCTGCAAATTGGTCAAGAGACATAGATGATAAGAATGATTGATGTCATGAACAATGCAAGGCAAGTTGAACAAGAAAGAACTCTAGCTATTGATGATAGAAGAAAGATCACAGACAAGCTACAAGAAAAGGAGTCTGAGATACAAAGACTTGTAGAGCATCATCATGAGGTTACTAATCAGATTATTCTTATGAGTCAAGAAGAAAATGGAATGAATGTGGAACTCATTGAAAGAATATAGATTATTGGTGAACTAAGAGAAGAGAATGAAAAATTAAAGCATGAGGATAGAATTCAACAACAACATAATGACATGATTAAGAGAGCTGAAGAGAGTACAAAAAGGATGGATGATTTCTTTAATGCACAAAGAAGACCCAACACCAACACTGGACTAGGGTACACCGAGCACAGAGAGTCATCAAATGAAGCTGCTCCAAAAGATGCCTACACCAATCTTGGACCAAGGAAGCTGACATGAAATCACTATGAAAAGAAAGGCCACACCTCAAATGTCTGTAGGAGAAAAGAAAAATGTATTCCTAAATCCACATTTACATTCATAGGATATTGTTATAATAGTAGCAAGAAAGGACATAAAGCACATGAATGTAAATCATAGGTGAAAGAACCAAAGAAGGAAACCTATATGGAAAAGTATTGTCCCACCTACAAAATGCATGGGTACACATATCTTGAATGCAAGAAGAAGAAAATTAAAGCATGGAAACCCAAAAATGAAGAAAATGCATATAAACCGAGAAGAGTCGGTAATTCATATGTTTGGGACTACAATACATGGATAAACTACACATGTGGTAGATATGGTCACATAACTGCAAATTGCATGAGAACATGGACCAAAAGGTCTATAGGTTGTACCAACCTAGGAATGGCATGTTTGCATTATCATTAGGTTGGACATCTAAAGAAGGACTACATAGACCAAATAACAGAAACCACCACTTTTGCAAATGGTAACACCATTGCAGACATCAAGAAAATGAGAAAGCAAATGTGGAGGAAAGCTTCAACCATTGAGGAAGCTGGACCAAGAAATGCAGTAGGTGACACCTCATCCCATGGATATGGTGACATCACCACCCCCACCTAAAGATGAACAAGTAAGTATGGAACTGCACTACACCAAGTCATATTTTGCATCAGTTCCATTATACAAATTGATAGATAGTCAAAATCTGCATGAATAAAGATGCATATAATGTTACTTGTTATAATTATGAGAAATCAACCCCATCGATAAACACATACTAAAAATCATCAGTGAATATAAAGGATGGGTTGTCTGCAGTTACCGAGAATTGTCGGTCAACACATAAAAAGGATAAGTTACTAATGTAACCTGACACCCATTGGTAAGGAAACAAAGTTACAATGTTGTCTTGACACAACACCAAGATCCGTCAGTGAAAGAAAAAATCTCAATAGCTATCCCGAGCATCCTATCAACACCGACAATGTTATTTGAGAGTCTTCCCAATGAACTCCGTCTTCATGACCCGATGAGTTGTTGAGCATTTATGATAGACTTAGGGAAAAACTCTATAAATACTTGACGGAAGCACTTCATTCTTCACACGCAATTTGGGAAAATAGAGTAGAGAAAAAATAAAGCATTTAGCAAAGTGACCTTGACTCGATCCAACACACTCCAAACAAATCATTCAATAGTTACATAGATCGAAGTAAGTACCAAAAATACTGAAGAACTCTGTTATCATTTTCAAGAAAGCCCTAAATTTGAAATGCAATGGCAACCACTTTAAGAATAGTAAAGTTGAAGAGTGATGAGAAGAATTCCATTAAGTTGATAAAGAATAGCACCTGTGTGGAACCTAAATATAAGATATGCCCAAAGATTTCATCGCCACCCGATGATTCTGGCGTGTTTTCAAAAATTTCACCTAGGGTTTTGCTGATAGAAGACATAAGGTCCTACATTCACTGCAAGACCACTGCGATAGGTGATCTGGAGATAGATCAAGCTTACAAGAAGTTGTGTAATGCACAAGGGAACTTGAAGGAAGAGCACAAACACTTACAAGTAAAAGGGATAAAAAATACCCTATATTTTCTAATTTTTTTCAAAATCAACTAGATTAGGTTAGTTCTGAGCAGAATGCATGACCAAAAGTTATGGTTGGATGAACCTAAACAGATCACAAAGGATGTGTTACATGTTGTAATAGGTTACCCCATTACCAACAAACCTAAGGAACACAAACATCCCTCTTGGCTAGAAGTTGAAAAAATCATCAATACTATGTGGGATAACAGAGGACTCAAGGTGAACACCATCACCGACGAGGAACTAAGGTTCGGTGCATGTGTGATAGGTTACAAAATCTTCCAAGCTAGCAGGCTAAATAGAATAGCATCAACAAAAGTAAGAACAACTTACAAGATTGTCATAAAGGGAATACAGATGGATCTATGTGAGATCTTCCTGAAGCAACTTGACGAGAATATGACAACAATCAGGTCTGCCAAGACAAACACATGTAAGTTTGGTTTACTTATAATGTGTATATTCTTTTATTTTTAAGAATACTTTCCTTCAATTGGAAAAGTAAAGTGGGACACTACCAAGCTAGTCACATTGCAGATTAGTGACCTTATCAAGTCACTAGGTTACAACTTTGATTCAGTAATGACTGAATACTTCCTTGATTTCAAGGAAAAGATGATGGAAAGAGTGAGGATCCATGAACAGTTGATTGAAAAATATAGGGATGAAATATGTTTTACGATGGATACAAATTTTACTCACATTAAACTAGTTGTACCAAGAACAGAATGGTTACCACTGATGACATCTAACTAATTGAATGTTTGATAATGTTAAGTTGAAGATGATGCAAGACATTAAATTAGTTAATGGTTTGTATTGTCATTGATGTCAACTTGATCTAATTTATGCGGTCATGTAAATAATGCCAAAGACTTTAGAAAATCAATGGAACAGAGATTATGCTTTCAAAAATGCATAAAAATCAAGTATTCACTAAATGACAGAGAACATTGATGGAGTGCACACCATTGGTAAAGAAAAATAAAAAAATTCATAGTAATACCCAATGAGCAGAAGACGGTGTTGCCCGATGAAGCAAAATCATAGGATGCCCGACGAGCTAAAAATAGAGCTGCCCACTGAGAAAAATCCAATGATGCCCAACGGACGGAGATCTCGAAGCTGACTGGAGTCATACCGATAGAACTGACAGTTATCATCGACGACTAATTGTAGAGTTGACCAAAAGAACAGAGAGTTCATAAAATGACAAAATATCTAGCTGGCAGAGGTTAAGGATAGACTTAACTGGTTGTTTTATTTGACCAGAGTTAAGTGATTGATTTAAAGAAGATTTGTACAGTTGGCAAGAACATAACTACAAGATAAAAGAGGAGTTATGCTTTAAATCAGTTTGGCTGAATTGTTTTTCGCGCCAAGAATCAAGAATCAAGAATTAAGAAATATCATGTCTATATAAGAGACAAGCATAATTCATTTCCATAATCGCATACATGGGAAGGGGAGTGAATAGAAAGAGGATGCTGAAGAGAAACTAATGAAGAAGAAATTCATACAGTCCTGATCAATCAAGATGAAGAAGAGCTAAAGAATTCAGTAGACACCGACGAACAGTGAAGCACAACATCACAAAGTAGAAAGTGTGGAGCACAAAGAATTGAATTGATACATTGATCAGAGAGGTAATGCACTTAAATAGATCTGAAAATCTGCAATTCAAGTTGCATTAGAAATAGGTCATAATGTTTCAGTTTAACCATTGAAGCATCAAGTCTCTTAACAGAGCAGGACTTAACAGTCTTCTATATATTGAGGTATATCCCAAGGAGTGCCAAAAAGGTTGATTCATAAAAGTAGCACTAGATTTTCCTAAAGCCTATTGATAGTCTAAGAAGGAGGCTAATTCAAGGATGGTATCGAACTAAGTTACCTGATACTAAGTGACAACCTCTATGTATAAAATCCTCTAACAAGGTCACACCTAACAATGTGTTTGTAAACTTTAACAGGGTTGGCTCCTAACATGGTTCACTTTAGAAGAGTGAAAATTTGGGGTACCGGTCCCAGTGGTTTTTTCCCTTAACATGGTTTCCACATTAAAAATCCATGTGTTATGTGTGTATGGTTTATTACTTTACTATTTTACATTTCACATATGCATTTCTGGATTGATTGGTATACTCTGCATATTTACTGAGTGTCGGTAAATAGTTTTACTGCTTATTGGTAATCAAGGAGAATAAGGATAGACAAGGAAAACTGATAGACAGTTAAATCATTATTAGTATTTCATGACATACATCTTGTAGGGACTTAATAATCTGAGATGTATTTGATTGGTGGTTAGTGATTAAAGGATAAATTTTTGAGCCCACTGATTCACCCCCCCCCCCTCTCAGTTATTACTAACAATTGGTATCAAAGCTTGTGT
>MU224520.1:1149806-1184381 GCA_018584345.1 Thuja plicata
GTCTCCTCTTTCATTTTGGCCGCCATAGCTGTCTGAATTCTTCTATCCTCTTTCTGTCTTCTTCTTCTGTGTAACAGCTTTGCATGCAGGTGATCTTGGTTGCATTGCGTATCAGCAATCTCAACATAATTAATTTCCATAACCACATACACGGGAAGGGGAGTGAATAGAAAGAGGATGTTGAAGAGAAACTGATAAAGAAGAACTTCATACAGTCCTAATCAATCAAGCTGAAGAAGAGCTAAAGAATTTTGCAGACACCAACGAATAGTCAAGCATAGCATCATAGAGCAGAAAGTGTGGAGCACAAATAATTGAATTGATACATTGATCAGAGAGGTAATGTACTTAAATAGATCTAAAAAATTTCAATTCAAGTTGCATTAGAAATAGGTCATAATGTTTCAGTTTAACCATTGAAGCATCAAGTCTCTTAAAAGAGCAGGACTTAACAGTCTTCTATATATTGAGGTACATCCCAAGGAGTGCCAAAAAGGTTGATTCATGAAAGTAGCACTAGATTTTCCTAAAGCCTATTGACAGTATAAGAAGGAGGCTAATTCAAGGATGGTAGCAAACTTAGTTGCCCGATACTTAGTGACAACCTCTATGTATAAAATCCTCTAACAAGGTCACACCTAACAGTGTGTTTGAAACCTTTAACAGGGTTGGCTCCTAACAGGGCTCACTTTAGAAGAGTAAAAATTTGGGGTACCGGTCCCGGTGGTTTTTTCCCTTAACAGGGTTTCTATGTTAAAAATCCATGTGTTATGTGTGTATGGTTTATTAATTTACTTTTATAAATTTCACATATGCATTTTTGGATTGATTGGTATACTCTTCATATTTACTGAGTGTCGGTAAATAGTTTTACTGCTTATCAGTAATCAAAGAGAATAAGGACAGACAAGGAAAACCAACAGACAGTTAAATCATTATTAGTATTACATGGCATGCATCTTGTAGGGACTTAATAATATGAGATGTATTTGATTGGTGGTTAGTGATTAAAGGATAAATTTTTGAGGCCACTGATTCACCCCCCCTCTCAGTTATTACTAACAACCACCTCTTGACTATGAGATAAAAATAGATCACGCAACAAATGCAATAGATGCATTGATGAATGAACCACTTGACAGTAAACAACCAACATTTGGAACTTATGAAGAGGCTAAGTCTAAGATAAAAAATAGGCCTAGTCATCAAGAAGACTATCAACAAGAAGAACAAAATGGTAAAGAATCTTGAAAATACTATGTCGGTCAGTGAGGAGGAGAAAGAAAAATAGAGGAAACTGAGGAACAAGGTACCATCAGTGAAGAGAAACATGAGAAAGAATCAGATTATGAGGTCACTGAGTCTAATGCACCTCCACCTCCAACCAAGAAACCAAGGACAACTGCAACTGAGAGGACAAGGAGCCAAACAACAAAGAAAGATACTACACCTCTCAAGAAAGGTCAAGTGAGGACCTATAAGAGGAAGCAGCAAACAAAGAAGAAAATAGAGAAAAAAACACCTACCAAAAGGAGGAAAAGACTGGTCAGGACCAAAGTTGACATATAAGATTCAAAAGATGATGAGCCTGAAATAGAAAAGAAAAGCTCAACACCCAGAATAATTGATGAAATTGCTAATTCAATTGCTACAACAGGTACCACAAATGATAGAAAAATTAGACAATGGGAAAAACTTGAGCTAGAGGACCAACTTAAAATACAAGATGCAATAATCAGGGCAATGGTCAAGTTCAAATATGTACCAGTAGAAATTATTGGGCAAATCCCAAAGAATTGGGTAACAAAATTTCACAATAATTGTCATATGCTTTACACATAGAAGAGGAAGCAAGGGAGAGGGTACTGGTCACTCTCATGCCTCCCAAATCCAAAATGGATTAAATCAAAGAAATAATGAAAAAGAATTATAATAAATTTGTGGCAAAGATAAGAGTTTACAAGGTGCTACATGATAAATTTATGGAGCTAGATAGCATGACCAAGGATAAATGGAGACAAATCCTAGAACTAACTGCAGAATCAACAATTTGTGAGAATCAATTACTTCTCATTGACACACCTCATGTAGAGGAGAAGAAAGATAAAGCAATTCCTAAGCACATTTCTTTGGATTATGTGGATAATAATGAGCCCATTGACTTAGAAAAAGTCATGGATGATCTTGAAATTCAAGACATCACTCATTATGATTCTGATAAAGATTCATAGAAAGAAGATGATGTCATTTTCATATCTCTTAAGGATCAAAACAAGAAACATGAATTGGAGACACAATGAAATAAGAACATGGATGTTGCTGATGAGATATGGCAAGACACTTCCATTATTGACATCACAGGACTGGAACCTGCAGATCAAATCCAAAAAGATGAAGATGTCACTACTCATCAAGCTCAAACTGATGAGAATGACACAAATCTAGATGCAACACAGGTGGGCACACAAAATAATATGCCAGTATTGATAAAGGCCATAAATCTGCTAGAAGGAAATGAAGAATCTGCATCATATACAAGAATACCCAAAGACAAGGGTGATGCAGAGACAAAGGATACCACAAATGAATCAAAGGATACAACTACAGATCAACCTACAACTGATGATCAGAAAGACAAGTCTACTTATCAGAATAAAGAAGAACAACAAGTAGTAGAGGACAAGTAGAAGGAAAAGAGTGAAGAAGCAAAGACAGATGAATAGAAAAAGAAAATTGAAGAGAAGTCTACTGAAACACCCAAGGTTGATGAAGAGACATCTTCACCTAGCCGATAGGTGAACCTTGAGCAGAATGTACAAGAGGTTTCATCTTCAAAACCTTCATCGAGCACCTCAGAAAAGACAAATGAACTAGAAATGGTAGTTCATACATTTGCCTCTACTCAAATTTCAAGGAAGAAGAAGAGAAAGAACAAGAATCCAGTCACTCTGAATGAAATTATTGTGATTCCAATATGTGATCCTAGAACATTGGATCCTACTGAGTTGACAAAGTATGCAAGGCTTTGTGAAAGGAAAGTCATGCAAGATAAGTTGAGAAAAGCCATAAAGGAAGCAAAGGTACTTGAAATTTCATGAGGAATCCTTCAGCAAATTGTACCTAATATAGATGTTGATCAAAAAACCCCCATGCTTGATCAATTAGTGGTTCTCACCGGCGCCATCACATCTCAAAACATAGATGCTGAGAAGGCTATGGAAGCTAGACTTGAAAAGAAGTATGAATTCAAGTTAGCTAAGAAGATAAGCCAAGAAGTGGCACTACAAAAGGTAAAGCTATCTGAACTAGTAAGCACAGTAGACCCCATAATTTCAGAAGCTATAACCATGATTTAGAAATTGTGCATGTTAGATCAACTCACAAAGGATTATATCGACAAGATAGCACAGATTGATGATGATCTTCAAGTAAGTGCACAAGGTCTCACAAATAGTGAAGAGGCAATCAAAATGCACAATGAACAGCTCAAGCAAGCTCAAAAGCTGAGACAGGATATACAAATTATAGAAACCAAGTTTAGAGATGAGGTGAATGAGCTTCAAGCTCAACTCTTACCTACTCTCACATTACTGTAGCAACATATGATAGAGGCAAGAGCACTCATTGCCACCCCAGAATTGTTTGTCCTAGACAACATTTATGATATGCATTCCAAGATTGAGCTAGAACACTTGGCATTAGAAATCCTCAAAGAAAAATGGGAGAAAATGATTGAATATATCAAGACCACTCACTCCCACATTCTTGACACTCTGTAAGTTACACATTTTTGACAACTTATAAGTTTTACATTTTTGTCATGATTATCAAAAAAGGGGGAAATGATATGTACAGACAATCAGTAACAGGGGGAAATGGAAGGAAGGAAATGATATGTACAGTTAGTCAGTTGAAAGAGGAAAGAACAAAAAGGGGAATGTATAGTACAAAGGAAATTATATATGTACATATACTTACACTATACGAATGCATACAGTTAGGGGGAGTCATACAATGACAAGGATATATACATGGTGTACATACTAAAAACTTTAGTGTTATGCACATATTAGTTTTTGATACTAATGTCAAAGGGGGAGATTGAAGACATTATATTTTGCCATTAGTATATGCAAGGAAAAACATGATACACACCATCGGTTTATACTACACCGACAGATAGGGCACAACACTACCTGATGCCAAGGTTATTGATATTGCTAAGCACAAAGCATCCTGACAAACACTATTCAGTATTACCTGATGAAAAAAAGGACAAAGCAACCTGACGAGTAACCAAAAGTGCAACCCAACGATATAGTCAAGAGTGGAACTTGACAGATGAAGGGAACCCGACAATCAGTTCAAAGAAGGAACACCAATAGATTATCAATTCACACTCACAATCAAGAACTGACACTCAGTTACATCCCACAAAAAGTGGATCTAACTTTCCACGTCAGATAAATCACTAAAGTTTTTATATTGAGCTTCTTGATTTTTTTTAAATCCATTACGTACGGGAAAAGAAATGTAAATATTATTGTTTTTATCTGTCTAATTGATTTAAAAAATGCAAACTAAAGGATCAAGGTCAATTTGTATACCTTGGATCTAGAGTTAACATTGTAATGTGTGATTCTAAAATAGGTCAAATACTTGTATAAATAGATGCTTAATAAATTATGAATATGTTGTTCGATGATGATTGTAGCCACTAAGAGAATTCCAAGGATCAAACAAGAGAATTCATGCAGCAACGCAAGCAAAGATCAAATCAGTTTTCAAGAACATGAACACAGGCTACCGACAAGTAGGAAAAGGTATTAGTCAATCACTATAGGTGATATTCATATACTGTGAGCTTTAATGGATCTGTAATCATAAATTATAGATTTTATGTAGTCAGATCAAACATATTGTACACATTCTAACAAGTGGGGTACACTTAAGAAATCCTTTCAAGGAAGGTGGACTTAACAGTCCTATTGTAAATCTCTTAACCAAGTGCATAGTTCATCAATGTTTCTGAAGCTCTTAACAGAGTAGATCCTAACAGGTCTCCACATTAATAGTCCTAATAGGGTAGATCATCAGAAGTGATCAATTGTAAGCTTTTATCGGCTCCCTTCCATTCTGCAGATAATGAAGTTTTGTGGGTGTCATACCCACCGCAGTTTTTACTTCCTAACAGGAGTTTTATGTGATATCATATCTTGTGATATGTGTCTATTACTTTCATGAATTTTTCTATGAATGTTGCATACAATTAAGTTTATGGATTAATACTACATGCATAAGAAAGAACATCGGATATGGTCGGTAATACAATAAAGATTGATTAGTAATGATGAAATGTGAAAAGTGTTAAAAGTTTTAGAGGTATTGATTCACCCCTCCCCTCTCAGTACTACTTCCCATTAATCCCAACAATCTTGAGTAGCTATCAAATCATAGATCTCTGCTTGGGCCCTGGTCAACTCTACCCTCTGAGCTACCCCCTCTTGCCTAATAAACACCACCTCCTCTACCAAAATCTCATGATATCTCTGTAGGGAATCTCTCCCTCTCCCACCAAATCATATCCATCCTATATCAACCTCCCTATATCCCCCTATAGCTAATGCCTCTCATCGTGTAGAGTGTCTCTTATTTGTCAAAGATCATCCCTCTCTAGGCACAACTAATCATTCTCTTTTATTAGTACATCCCTCTTAGCAGTCCTATCCTGATACATCTACTCTAATATGTCCTCAGAATCCTCCAGGCATCTCATTATTTTTGCATCTGCCCCCCTTACATGTGAGGACTCCACCCTTGTGTCTAATGAAACATGTACCTGTATGGCTAATGGCATGTATACCTATGATCCTATAGCTTGTACCCCTATGGCTAGTGCCTATGCCCCTATATCTGGCCCAACCCCTTCATCTCCCCCTTGAATCCATCATCCACATCTATCAGTTGTGCATCCTTCTAATGTGGTACTATTGAAACTCCAACCACTCTCCTCCTTCAGGTCTCTAGGCCACTCCATGCTCTCTACCTCTGTGAGCTCCTCCATATATGCCCATCGTGGCTCTCATCCATTATATAACTATTGTTGTTGCTCCAATAGTTCTAGCAGGATGATAACCTAACGTAGACCAGGATGGAGGATCAAAGAATAGACAGTCCAACCTTGCAACAAAATAACAACCACACCAGAAACAACATCACAAAAAGATATAACAACTTATATTATATTCAAAAACCAATTACATTAGCAAACACAATATATCTCACAGGATTGATGCCTTCTACACTATCTTAGATATGTGACACAACAATCTTGTAGGAACACCAAGACATATCTAAACTTGAGCTCGCAAGCCACCAAGAAATACTCTTGCCTCCTAAGCCAACACTTGGCTACTAGCTCCTCTCAACCTATCCTTCCTTCTTCTGCAACTTCTCTCTCTTTCCTTTATTGCGTCCTCTTTTTCCCCTTTTACTACTCTACACATACCCTACTTTTATACAACATAGCCACAAGTTGGCTTCACAATAAAACAAATTAATTAAATAATAGTCAACTTCAAGAACACAACACCCAACATGTTATCCATCAGTCGACACCCAACGATCATTAAATTTTCATAGGAGAGTGAACCGAATCAGAATTAGGTCCTGACACCTCCAATGGTTGATCCAGAACTTGAGGAACACAACCTCAAATTAAATGCACTAGTCGACCAGCCCAAGTAATCAAAATAACCATGTCAGTGATCAAGAAAACTAAAATCCAAGCCATCCAATGAGAGGCACAACCGAGCTGAACACCACTAAATAGACACTACTGAGCACCACTGATCCCAGGCACTGTGTCTTTCGGTGAAGAAACACATCTTCCAACCGAGAACTACCACCTAATGACTGAGAATCTCAGGTCTCCAACTAAGCTTGCTACCAAAAGATAAAACCAAACTCTGACATATTTTTAGTGATATAAGATTTCCAACTACCCTAGGATGCTCTTGCACCAGACACCCCAGGTGTGAAAAGATGTTCTCAACAACTCAACAAACATCTTTTGGGATTGAACACATATATCCCAAACTAGTTCTTGATATACATGTGTTGTGAGTCCTCAACCAATACAATCATGCCTTGGTTCTTCTTCTTTGAATCATTTCCTGCATCTGAAAACAAATTATTTCTCTCACAAGGTTCTACCACCTTAAAACCAATCAATGTTCTTTGAATCAGTAAGATTTATTCCTCCACCTTAGGTTCATTCAGTGTATCTTCAATCTCCATAGCATTTTGGTGATTACCAACCTTCCTGTCTTCCTGGGGACATTCATATGAGTGATGTAATTCTTCTCCACAGTTATAACAAGTACCTCTGAATCCACCTCTACATGTCTTTCTCCTTAGTTGAAAAGGTTTTAGTTCCTCCTCAACTCTCAGTTTATCATTTACCGACCACTCTTGCTTCTCTTTCCCTCGGGAATTTACCATGATGTCTTCTCTTTAGCTTATCTTCTGCCTTCAGGTAAAACTGGTAAGAATCCTCAAGTGATTCAATCTTCAATATACCAATCTCATCCTATATATTGAATGTTAGACCATTAATATACATAATCACCTTTTCCTTAGAAAGTTCTCTATGTCCAGACCAAATAGTCAACTTGTAGAACTCCTCGGTATAGTCTTCCACATACATCTCCTTCTATTTTAGGTTTTGTAACTTCTTAAACAACTCCAATTCATAGTCAGTATGAATGAACTTAGCCTTTAGTTTCACCACCATCAACCTCCACTGATTGATCTTTACCTGACCTTCTTCTTCTCTATCTCTCTACAATTCTTTCCACCATAAAGCAACATGAACTTTCAACTTAGTTTGTGCTAACCTCACGCTAAGAAGATCTCCAATTTCTTCCAGCTCAAAGCATTATTCTAAATCTTCTATCCAAACAATCAGATCCTTGAGTCTCAATGCACTTGATAAATTGGAAACCTCCATCCGGTAACTTGCATTCAACCAAGCACTAGATCTTTGCAACCAACTAGTTATGTCTTCACTAGGTCACTCTATCTGACCATCTCTCTTATCTCCACTAGATCTAGCAGCCTCATAGTCTTCAGTGGCTTCTTCATAACCATAATCTATCCTGGGATGCCTCTATAATCTAACAATAATATTTATGATACCTTCCATGACCTCATTCCTTGATATAGTCATTTCATTATGAATTTCATCTCACAACTCCTCTTTCATTTGGTTAATCAACCTAGGGTTTTGTCTTCTAGGAGTTATCTTCAAACCTTTAGTGAAATTGCCTTTGATCGGTGATCTATTCACCAGTGTGATACCAAGAACTATAACCCTTTACAAAAATCCCAACCAACCACCTTGTGACAACCTTTGAACTGTCTGCAAGTTAGATCGCAACCTATTACCTTGCACAAACAATCAGATAGGTTTCACAAGTTCACAAACATAGATCTGCAAGATGGATCTCAAAGGAAACACAACCTTCACCCAACCAGACCAACTTCTGTTTGATACTACCTAACGTAGTCTAGGACAGAGGATCCAATAATGGATAGTCCAACCTTCCAGCCAAACAACAACAAAAATGGAAACAATAGCACAAAAAGATATAACAACTTATATTATATTCATAAAAAAATTACATGTGACATGCCAAGGTGTAAGGCCTTCTTGGTTATGGCCAATTACATTAGAAAACACAATATATCTCATAAGATTAATGCCTTCTACACTAGCCCAAATCTGTGACACACAACAATCTGGTAGAACACCAAGACAGATCTGAACTTGAGCTCACAAGCCACCATGCAATAATGTTGTCTCCTAAGCCAACACTTGACTACTAGCTCCTCTCAAGCTCTTTTTCCTTCTTCTGCAACTTCTCACTCTTGCCTTTGTTTCCTCATATTTCTCCCCTTTTACTACTCTACCCATACCCTACTTTTATACAACATAGCCACAAGGCATCTTTACAATAAAGAAAATCAATTAAACAATAGTCAGCTTCAAGAACACAACACCCAATGTGTTATCCATCAACCGACATCCAGTGGTCATTAAATTTTTATAGGAAAGTGAACCAAATCATAATTAGGTCCGCACACCTCAAACGATTGACCCAAAACTTGAGGAACACAACCCCAAATTAAATGCACTGGTCAGTAATCCCAAACAATTAGAATAACCCCGTTGGTGATCAAGAACACCAAAATCCAAGTCACTCGTTGAGAAGCACAACCGATCCTAACACCATTGAATAGACACCATTGAGAAAATCACCATAGAGAACCACCGAGATCAGTCACTGAGTCCTTCAGTGAAGCAACACATCTTCCAACTAAGAGCTACTACCCAATGACCAAGAATTTAAGGTCTCCAACCGAGCTTGCTACCAAAAGCCAAAATGAAACTCTAACATATTTTGGTGATACATGATTACCAACTACTCTAGGATTCTCCTGCATCATAACCTCTCCCTCTGCACCCCCGCATTGTTTCGTTCCTTAGCCTTGTTAGAATAACTGAGAGGGGGGTGAATCAGTGGCCTCAAAAATTAATACAATAATTCAACCAAAACTTTATACCATAAATATAAAACCTCTAGTTATCTTTAGTCCTACAAGATGTATGCCTTGTGTGAATCTAAAATATATATACTACTCGGTTAATATAATATTTATCCTTTTCTTAAGCTTTACCGAATATCAGTTTATCTTTTCTTAGCCTTTACCGAATATCAGTAAATAAACTTAATCTTTACTGACCAATCCTATTTTAGTAATGTGTAAAGAAAAAAATCAAAGCAATGAACCATATACACATTTGACACATGGATTTTTAATGTGGAAACTCTGTTAACAGAAAAACCACTTGGGACCGGTAACCCAAAATTTTCACTCTTCTAAAGTGCGCTCGGTGAAGAGCCAACCCTATTAAAGGTTACAAACACATTGTTAAGTACAACCTTGTTAGAGGATTTAAAACTAATAGTTTATCACTTGACCTAGCATTCATTATGATGTCAACATAAAAACCTTTTGATACTCCTTAGGATGTATCTCAATATAATAAGGATGGTTAAACCCCACTCGGTTAAGAGATTTTCTGAATCAATGGTTAAACTAAAATAGTGAATGATCTGTTCATTAATACAACTTAATATTTCAGATTTTTAGATCTATTGTAAGTCCATAATGCCTTTTCTGATCAATATGCTCTTTTTTTCCTTTTCTCCCCTCCTTGTTCTTTCTTCTCGGTGAATGCTATTTCTTCTTTGTTGCTCGATGTCTGCAAAATTCTTGGCTTTGTCCTTCAGCCTGTATGATCACATCTACATGAAGACTTCTATCTTCACCATAATTATTCTCAGCATTCCTCTCTTTATAATGAATCACTTGTCTCTTTATATAGACATGATTTCACTATTTACTATCCTTGTCTTTCTTGTTCTTGACGTAGATAGCTTTCTTGATCCGCAAATCTCGCCATGCATTGCTTTAATCTTTAAATCATAGCTTTAGATTTATTCCACAAATCTCTCCTTATTATATATGCTTTAAATCTCCTTCTTATCCTTAGTTTATCTGATCAATGAAAACAAATTAATCAACCAGTTAACTCTATATTTAGCTCCTGCCAGCTAAGTATTTTGTCATTTTCTTAACTCCAGTTTTGATCAGTGATCAACTCTTAGTTTTCTCGGTGATTGACTCCAATTGTCCTCGGGCATCAACATTGTCCATTGGTCAACACTATGAATTGATCGGGGTTCATTTCAATTATGCTCGAGGTTGTGGTGCTTGGGATACACTATGACTGCTCGGGGTTCTCTGTCCGTCGATGTGCACTGTCCGTCAGTGTTTACTGTCACTCGGTGTAAACTAGCTTTATATGTTTACCGATAACATAAAATTTATCTCTTTGGTTTCTTGAACTCTATGAACATATGTATATGGACAATTAGATTATATCAAGTTGAAATCAATTACAATACAATATATTAACTGATTTAATGTCTTGCATTTACTTTCTCTAGCCTGGTGATCATCAACTTAATCATCTTCAAATTATAGTTCATCAATCTCTCCCTTTGACATTGATGGCAACATACTCACATCTTAATATGAAATATGTAATGTAAAACTTGGCATATCTTACCAAAATTATAGTTCTATAACCAATTCAAATATCTGGCTCTTAGTAAGCTCTTTTAGCTTAGATTTGATTCTTGTAGAGTGCTTTCTTCATTCTTTATTCCCTTCACTTGATAGATGTAGAAACTTTTGATTCTAGCTCTCACTTTGTTGTAGAATATCTTCTCCCATTCTCTCCCTTAGATGGATGGTTGTTTCTTTGAATCTTTCTCTCCCTTTGATTATTCCTCTCCTTGATGGATATTTCTTTTCTTTCCCTTTGGATGATAGATATTTCATATGGATATATTCTTTCCATATTCATTAATTACATCTCTCCCTTTGACATCAATTCCAAACTAAAATATATCATTGTATATCTATGTTTCCAGCCCAATCAACATCTATATAGATTTGAAGCTCAAATTTGCCTTCTTTATTATACCATAGACCGTAGTCTTCGATATTCTTTAGATATCTTAGAATTATTTTGACAGCAGTCATGTGTGATTCCTTGCGATTTGCAGAGAATGTTGCAACTATTCCAACTGCATGTGCTATATCTGGTCTAGTATGTACAACATACATGAGTTTTCCAATCATAGATCTATATAAGGTATGATTTACCTCAGTTGAATTGTCTTCCTTTGTCAGTTTGTATCCAGTTTCCATAGGTGTTCCAACTAGTTTGGAGTCCTCCATTTTGAATATCTTCATGACTTCCTTGATGTATTTGGATTTTTTCATGTAGATGCCTTCATCCTGTTGAAAAATCTGTAGACCAAGAAAAAATTTGATCTTTGCAAACATTGACATCTCAAACTCTTTTCTCATTTCATCAGCAAATGATTTGCATGACATATCATTACCTCCAAATATGATATCATCAACAAATATCTCTGCAATCAGAATGTTATCATCAATTTCTTCTTTTAAATACAGATTAATGTTATCACTTGTTCTTACAAAATCAATACTTATGAGATAAGAGTGAAGTCTTTCATACCATGATCTTGGTACTTTTTTCAATCCATACAAGGCTTTTTGTAGTCTACAAACCATGTTTCTCTTGTTAGGATCAACAAACCCTTCTGGTTGTTCAATATATACTTCTTCTTCTAGTATTCCATTTAGGAATGCAGATTTGACATCCATTTGGTATACTTTGAATCCTTTTAAAGCATCATAAAGCAAGTAGAATTCTTACTCCTTCTAGCCTAGCAACGGGTGCAAAGGTTTCTCCATAGTCAATACCTTCTTCTTGTGCATACCCTTGGCATACCAATCTTGCTTTGTTCCTTGTGACTTCTCCATTCTCATTCAGCTTGTTTTTGAATATCCATTTGGTACCAATGACATTCTTGTCATTTGGTCTAGGTACTAATGTCCATATTTTCTTCATTTCAATCTGCTCAATATTTGCATTCATTGCACTAACCCATTCTTGATTCTCAAGTGCAGTATTGACAAATTTAGGACCAAAATCACAAAGCAAACATATAGTGTTCACTAACTTACTTCTTGGTCTCATTCCAGCCTTTTTGTCTCCTATGATTTGGTTATGTCGATGGTGTCTTCTGACATACTTGGAAAGTATCAGTTCATATATTTGTTAATCACTCTGATCATCATCTTGACCTTTATTTTGATCTTCATCACTCAGTACATCATTGTGAGCAATTTCCTTTTTTTTGGTGTGTGCAGCCTGATGCTCAATTGCATTGTTCTATCGCTCAGTAGTGATACACTATTTCTTGGGCAGAGTGTCAGGTTCTTCACTATAGACAAATATGTTGTAATCTTTCGGTTCATTTCTTCTTTCCTCATCATTTTTCTCAGCAAATTCAACCACTTTGACATTTTCACTTTAAATGATTTTTTTAGAGGATTTTTTAAGACATTTATAAGCCTTGCTTTTGGTAGAATAACCTAGAAATATTCCTTCTTCACTTTTGGAGTCAAGCTTTCCATTTCTATTATCTTTCAAAATATAACATTGACTTCCAAAAATTCTAAAGTAACTTACATTAGGTGTGTATCCATACCATAGCTCATAAGGTGTCTTATTGTGTGTCTTTCTTCAATTGAACTCAGTTTAATGTATAGACAGTAGTACTTATAGCTTCTCTTCAGAATGTGTGTGTGATGCATTTTTCAATCATCAATGTTTTGGCACAATCAATGATTAAACTATTCCTTCTTTCAGCAATCCCATTTTGCTGTGGTGTTCTCGGTGTAGAAACTTGTCTTGTAATTCCATGCTCATTACAAAAGTTAGTGAATTCATCAGAAATAAATTCTCCTCCTCTATTTGACCTTAGACATTTTATTTACTTTCCACTTTGTTTTTCAACTATAGCTTTATACCATTTAAATATCTTAAATGCTCATGATTTCTCTTTTAAGAACATAAGAGTCATCATTCTAGAATAATCATCAACAAATAGAATGAAGTATCTATCACCATAATAGCTCTTTGTTCTCATTGGTCCATATAAGTCAGTATGGACTAATTCTAGAATAACATTAGACGTGTAGGTTTTTCTCTTGAAACTAGGCTTTGTCATTTTACCTTTTTGACAATTCTTACACATGACATGGTCGGGCTTTGATATGCTCAGTAAGCCAATTACTTTTATTTTATTTCTTATCCTAACCATGTTGTCAAAACTCACATGACATAATCTTTTATGCCACAACCAAATGTCTTCATTTCTAGCCAATAAAAAAATGGTCTTAATATCATCAATATAGAATAGGTTACCTTTTGTTTGTTCACCAGTATCGATCAACCTTCCTGATTCATTATATATATTTGCATTTTTCTTCTCAAATACAACTCGGTGACCTGTGTTATTCATCTATGAAACACTCAATAGATTATAGCTAAGTCTGTTCACCCAATATGAATTTGCACATCTGATAAGATTATTCAACATGATGGTTCCTTTACCCTCAACTGGACAAGGTGAGTCATTACCCATTATTACTGATCCACCATTATAATATTCAAAAGTTTCAAACTTTTCCTTATCTCCAGTCATGTGGTGAGTACAATTACTATCAATAATCCAAACATCAGTTTTACTAACCTTAGATATAAGTGCAGTCTCAACATACATTTCTTGTTTGTCTAAATCATCCTTCATAGCAACAAATATCAGCTCAATATCTTCATCAGACTCGGTGTCTGTATTTTTAGCTTTGTTCTCAGCCAAGTAACAAGCTTTCTTATCTTTTTCCTTGTAGTCTCAGTTATCTCTTCTTTCATATTGTCAGTTTCTTCAGTAATCTTGGTCATCACTTATATCAAACTTATTTTCATAAGATCTGTCATTGTTTCTGTCTTCTTTTCTCTTATTAGGGCATCTAGCAGCAAAGTGTCCAATCTCTTTGCAATTAAAACATACCAATGGTAATTTACCTTTGTATCTACTTTTTCTTCTTTGCAATCTTCTAGCCATTAGTGCTTCAATTTCATCAAGTTCTTGTTTATCACTATCACTTTCACTATCATTTCTCATAGTCTGTTTATGAATTGATTTAATTATTTTCAAAGAAGATTTGAATGCAGACTCAATATTTGGTAGGATTCTATTGTCAAACTTATTCATCTCAAAAGAAATAAGTCTACCAATCAAACTATCTAGAGTAACATTGTTATTCGCTACTGCTCTCATTTCTTGTATAGCAGATATTCTAATAGCATAAACAAGCAGTAAGGTTCTTAGACTTTTACTTACCATTATTTCTTCGTCAAGTACACCTCCTACTCCTTAGATAGCATTAACAACCTCTTTGGTTCTACTACTGTACTAAGTGATGTTTTCTCCTTCTTTCATTCTTAGGTCATCAAACTTTCCTCTTAGGCTTTCAGCTTTAGCCCTCTGCACATTTTTATCTCCTCCATGTACTAGCTTGAGTTTGTCCCACATTTTCTTTGCATTGGTGCATGATTTGACATCTTCAAATTCATCATCAGAGAGTCTTCAAATTCATCATCAGAGAGTGAGGAAGCAATTTCTATCATCATATAATTGTGTTCATGTTTCTCTCTCAATTGATCAACTGTTGGAGGTCCAGTAGGTAAAACAAATTTAGTATCCAAGTACTGTGTGGCATCATTTCCAATACTTGATAGGTGGAGTCTTATTTTGCTTTTCCATGATGCAAATTTGTCCTTGTTCAACTTAGGCACATCCCTTTTACTCATCTAGTGATCTTTAGCTTGAGTCTTAAAACTCTCTTCCAAACACACAAGAACTGATACCAATTGTTAGAATAACTAAGAGAGGGGGGGTGAATTAGTGGCCTCAAAAATTAATCCAATAATTCACCCAAAAATTTATACCATAAATATAAAACCTCTAGTTATCTTCAGTCCTACAAGATTTACGCCTTGTATGAATCTAACATATATATACTGCTCGGTGAATATACTATTTATCCTTTTCTTAAGCTTTACCGAATAGCAGTTTATCTTTTCTTAGCCTTTACTGAATATCAGTAAATAAAATTAGTGTTTATCGACCAATCCTATTTTAGTAATGTGTAAAGAAAAAAATCAAAGCAATGAACCATATACACATTTGAAACATATATTTTTAATGTGGAAACTTTGTTAAGGGGAAAAATTCTTGGGACCGGTTACCCAAAATTTTCACTCTTCTAAAGTGAGCTCAGTGAAGAGTCAACCCTGTTAAAGGTTGCAAACACACTGTTAAGTGCGACCTTGTTAGAGGATTTAAAACTAAAATTTTATCACTTGACCTAGCACACACTATATTTTCAACATGAAAACCTTTTTATATTCCTTAGGATGTATCTCAATATAATAAGGATGGTTAAATCTCACTCGGTTAAGAGATTTTCTGAATCAATGGTTAAACTAAAGTAGTAAATGATTTATTCATTAATACAACTTAATCTTGCAGATTTTTAGATCTATTGTAATTCCATAATACCTTTTCTAATAAATATGCTCTTTTGTTCTTTCTTCTTGGTGAATGTTGTTGCTTCTTTGTTGCTCGGTGTCTGCAGAATTCTCGGCTCTATCCTTCAGCCTGTATGATCAGATCTACATGAAGAATTTTATCTTTACTAGAATTATTCTCAACATTTCTCTCTTTATAATTAATCACTTGTCTCTTTATATAGACATGATCTCACCATTTACTGCCCTTGTCTTTCTTATTCTTGACGTAGATAGATTTCTTGATCTGCAAATCTCGCGCCCATGCATTGATTTAATCTTTAAAGCATAGCTTTAGATTTATTCCACAAATATCTCCTTGTTTTTTGTGCTTTAAATATTATTCTTATCCTTAGTTTATATGATCGATGAAAACAAAGTAATCAATCTGTTAACTCTATATTTAGCCCTTGCCACCTAAGTATTTTGTCATTTTCTTAACTCTAGTTCTGATTGGTGATCAACTCTTAGTTTTCTCGGTCATTGACTCCAATTGTCCTCAAGCATCAACATTGTCCATCCATCAACACTATGAATGTCTCGGGATTCATTTTAGTTATGCTCAGGGTTGCGGTTCTCAGGATACACTATGACTTCTCGGGCTTCTTTGTCCGTTGATGTGCATTGTTCATCGGTGTTTACTGTCACTCGGTGTACACTGGATTTATATGTTTACCGATAACATAAAATTTATCTCTTTGGTTTCTTGAAGTCTATGACAATATGTATATGACCAATTATATTATATCAAGTTAACATCAATGACAATACAATACATTAACTTATTTAATGTCTTGCATTTACTGGTGTAGGAGCACCTAGGTAGGGCTAAAGGGTAACCTAGGGCTTCTTATGTATCTTTGGCTTGTAGTGGTCTTAGCCAAACCAATAGTGAAATAATGGTACTAGGGGTCCTAAAGTGTGGTGTGATAGGTTAGGAGCTCTCATTAGGTCATTTGGGACCTAAGTTTTAAGTATTGTCCAAGTTGTTAATATTGTCAATCATGGTGACAAAAGTTGCATTTATGCATTTTAGGGTCAAATTAGACAAGCAAGTGTTTGGGAGACCTATATGATGTTTTAATTACCTTAGATAGGTTTTTGGTTAAGTTTCATGTGATAGTGACGAAGTTTGTATGCAAAACCCAAAAAGTTGTCAATGTTGTCATTGACAACATTTGTTGCATGATTGCATTTTCGAGCAAACTAGTTTCTTAACTGTCTGAAACTATTGCAATAGGGATTTGGTCAACTATGTTAGGCCTCCCTCGACCTGTGAAAAAGGTTGGATGAGATTTTGGAAGAAGGATAATTGAAGTGAGACAAGCTTTCTGATTAATTTAAAGCTTTTCTTTGGTTGGAGCATTTTTATGGATTAGATTGCTTATTGTGATTTGTGAATAAGTTAGAGTAGTCCATTTTAGAATTCTTTGTGGCAATAGATTATCATTTTGAAGTTTTCTTAGTTAGTTTTGTAAAAACAAAAATTAAGCCCTGTTGTTGGTCTAAACCAGGAAGGCTATGCAAATGGAGTCATAGCTCATCATTCCAATGTAGAAATTATACGGCTCTTGGAATGGGTGAGGTGACTCCTTGTACTATATGTGTGCAGAAGGAGGGGCCCTGGGAATCTTGTCTTCCATTTTTGCAATGATTCCCTAGGTGAGCCTGTGATGCATGGCTAGGGACTACAGAGCATTGCAAGTGAGTTACAGTGGGTTAAATGCATTTAATGCTTCAGCTTGAGATTGTGGAGAGGTACAGTGATGTTTGAAGAAGCCCCAAATCGAAGGGAAAGATTAGGTGAAGAGTTTTAAGTTCCAATAAAACTTAGAAGTTAGGGTTAGAGAAGATCCCTACTAGGCTAGAGAAGATGCCTATTGAAGACCCTAGTTGATATTAGGGTATAGAGAAAGGCTTGTAGTTACATCAGAGTGGTATCAGAGCAAGTTAAAGAATTGGGAACACAATGCATGTCTGTAGCTACTGGTGAATCAGTGGGAGAGTCAAGCATGGTGAGTAATGAAGAGATAGCTAAAGAGGTGGATGAGAAAAAGGAGAAGAATAGACTCCTTGAAGAAGCCTTAGAAGGAATGAAGATATGGCTAGAAGAAGTTGTTAATGCAGCTAGGAACAAAGATGTTGAAAGTAGTGATAGGGGTAAAAATATTGTTGAGGAAGACATTATCCCTGAACCAGACCTTGTCTTGAATGAAGAACCCTTCCTAAAAGCCATAAAAGATGATGAGCATGTTTTACTGTCTTTATTATATTAATCCTTGCACTCTATTTTCAAGTATTATCAGAACAATTGTGAACTTTTAGTCAGTTGAACTTTTGTTAAGTACAGAAAGAACCATTAAGCTATGGGTGGAATAGATATGTCATATTATGCCAATATTATATATATGTTGCAGTATTTCATATAATAATCAAAATGTGGGTTCTAACATCTGGATTAATTTGATAAGTTCCTTGCATAAATATCTTTTGCATATTAACTAATCTTTCCATGAAGTAGGAGTCACTGGGAGTGGTTGACAGCATTGAAGGAGGACGTAAAGACCAAATTTGAGCACATAAGCCATTATGGCATCAGAATACACGGTTGTCGCAAATCAGGAGCCATTGTTTTAGAGATGCATAAATGTAGCTCTACTATATTCCCTCCATATTACCAATATGTTGACTTGATCACCCAGACTTCATTGTGCACATCGTGGGTTGTTGCGCTTCCTGTTCTCTTTCTTTAGCGTAGTTTAGTTAGTTAGTTCCTTTTCTATTTTGGAGTAAAGAAGTCAATCCTCTATTTATAGGGAGGAGACTGTTTGTTTGGAAGTTCAAATTTTTTTAAGGAATACAATATTCTGATTGTATCTTGCACAGCAAGTTTATTTTTAGTTTCATGTCTTATTCTCATGTAATCAGTTTTGAAAGATAATGAAATAACTCTTGGTTCATATTCTGTGTTCATAGATTAGCAGAAGTCAACCAAGGGGGCCCACTTGGTAGGTGGATTAGAGTAGAAGTAGAATAGATTTACTTTCTGCATTTCCAATATTCTAGATATAAGATTACATTTTCTTCTTGCAGCATTGTACTTTGTGAATGTTCTTGCAACACATGTAAGGATAGCTATAGTGAATGCTCTAGGTTGAAAGAATAGATTTAAGTAGAGTTTGCAAGTTGTAGCATTCATTTTAGTAAGGAATAAGTGTGTTTCCCTTCTTTCAGCCCTAGTATAGATTCCTTTCATGTATTTTACTTTCTTGCAGCATAGGTAGAATGGCTCCTCAAGGAACTTAGTGCACATACTGTGCCATACCATTTCAAGTATACGTCCCTGGGTTGAGAAACTAAATGCACCTCATGGTGGGACAAGTGATCCTTAGATTGAATAAACTATTCCTAAGAGAGGCTTTGGGCATGATTACTAAGCACCTATTATGAGGCAGTTCATTTTTGGTGCCGCTGTCGGGGATGGTGTCAAGCTAAGAAACCTTTTGAGTCATTTTTTTTTCATTATTTTAGTTAGTTTAGTGGTTTGTGGTCCTAAATTTTCTTCACCAGTGTGAAGAATTCATTTGCATGCATCAAAGGGGAAGAAGAAGAGATGAATATGGCAGATTTCTTCCAGGAGAACCTATGAATTTGAATGAGCAAGCTGAATAAGTTGAGTTTCCTTTTGTTGACGCAAGTCCCGAGTTTCCTACAACATCTACCACTGGAGAAGGGTCTTTTGATATAAGTGGTCTCCGGCCTTTCACTGAAATCTTGGCCAGCTTTCTTGATAATTCTGACCCAAACGCACCTACTAATAACAATCTTGTGGCTAATATTCCTTTCCAACAAAAAGTACCACCCCTGATACCTCCAGTAATGGCACACCCTACTTTCCCATTTCCTATACCAATCTTTATAAATAATGCTAACCTCAAGAATATACCCTCAGCTGCACTTCCAAAATTTTATGGGCTGATAACCAAAGATCCTGACACCTTTTTGTTTGAGTTTGACATCCTCTATCATAGCTTTGACTATAACAATGATGCCCACAAACTCAAGTTGTTTCCAGCAACACTAAAAGAGTCAGCCTTACGATGGTTCATGGGATTAGGAGAAAATGCAGCAGGCACATGGGATGAGATGTAGACCCTATTTCTAGATAAATACAAAGAATATTGCAAGGGGAGTGACCCAAGGGGAGATGACATTTTTAGAATATCGTAGAAGGAGGATGAAACTTTAGAGGACTATGTTTCACGGTTTTTATACACCATGCAGAAGACTCCCCGACATGTTCTAGCGGAGGATTCACAGAAACTAGTCTTCTTGAGAGGAGTGAATGACAGCTGTTTGGAAGCATTGGACCTCATGGCTAGTGGGGACATATCCCAATCTTCTTGGGATGATCTCAATAAAATTTGTCTCAACTACTCCAGATCAACTAGGAAGAAAAGCAGAGGATATCAGTCTACAACAATTAAAGGGAGCAGTTCAGGCATTTCTAAGTTGGAGATATCTAACTTGCTAGCAGACTTCAAGCAAGATATCATTAATGATGGTGCCACACATCTCGCCACCATGACTACCAAAAAGAAACATGTAGACGCTAAATTTTAGTTGGCTGAATATTGCCCTCATTGCCAGAAACAAAAGAAAGACTGCGAGTGCAAGTTGGTGGCCAACCTGGAAAATCAACATTTGCCTACTGAGACCATGAAGATAGAAGGAGATAATGAGCAAGTGTTCTTCGTTGCTCAACATCGCCCATGGGCACCATCAAAAGGTATGGCTCAGGAACCATTGCAATTTTCAAATCCTTACAATAGTCAATGGAAAAACCAAAGTTATCAGAATATTCCTCAATACTCTCAGCCAACCTGGAATAACCAGCGGCCTAACCAGAAAAATAACCAGTGGCCTAACCAACAAAACCAATGGAAACCACCGCAAGGGAATTGGCAAAAAAATAATCAATGGAGGGGACCTCCATAGTGACCTGACCAAAATCCTACTTTTCCACAATTACCACCACCAGTGCCACCTCCTGCAATAATGCTGCCTCTTGTAGCCACTAGCCCCAATCCAAAGCAAACACAATTGCCTGCTCATCTACAACCAAATCCAAATAGCAAGAAACAACAACACCCAATGTATACTACTGATACACAACAGTATCCTGCTTATGCTCTAGAGATATCTGACATACATATGGGGTTAGGTACTACTCTACCTGCACCCGAACATCCTATTATCACAGAAGTTGCAGACACTCCTGTAGCATTAGTACCTCTTCTAGAGGATATATTACAAAATACCACCCAATCAACTCAAAAATCTAGCAAAATTAATGATGAAACCTCAGTTGAACCTTCTTTTCCACAAAGGCTCACAATAGAAAAACATATATCCCAAGAGGAAATGCCTTTTGATATTCTTGAGTAGCGAAAAAATATGCACATCCAAATACCTCTCTTTCAAGCTTTCAAATATGTTCCTATCTATGGGAAAGCAATTAAGGATGCATGCCTTAAAAATCCTAGGAGGAAGAAGAAAGACCCTCAAACAATTCATGTCATAGGGCAACTTGTGGATATCATGTTGGGGAAGGTAGTTATACCCAAGTATTCATACCCTAGAATTCTAGTAGTTGACTTGATAATTAATGGACAATCTGTTAAAAATGCTTTAGTTGATTTGGGGGTAGCTATTAATGTGATGACCAAAGATACAATGCACAGACTAAGTATAGAAGGCTTAAGAATAACACCAACAATATTACAACTTGTTGATAGTTCAACAATCACTCCAGATGGTCTTGTAGAAGATGTGGTAGTTACACTAGACTCATGGGAATACCCTGTTGATTTTCTCATCTTATCACCAAAAGTGAACTTTGCTAGCTATCTAGTCATCCTGGGGAGACCTTGGTTAGCCACCACTGATGCAAAAATTAGTTGCAAATTAGGGAGTATGAGAATTTCAAATGGCCAGGCAATAAATAAAATAGCACTCTACCCTTCTGCCTAGCCTCAGCCAGATTTGAAGGATCCCATTTGGCCAGAACTAGGATATCAGGAAGAAGAGGTCAATTCTGTTGCTCAGCTTATGATGATGCATAGACAGTCTTTTCTGAGAATGGAAGAGGAAGATGATGTAATATAGAGTATTCTTACCAATGAGTGCATAGTAGCAAAAGATGTTTCTAAAAGTGTTATTCTGCAGCTATGTACCTATGAAGACTGTGTCTTTCCAGCAAGCCTTGAAATAATTAGCCAATTGTTACCATGTGAAATAGCTACAAACCCAGTACTTGAGATGTCAATGGTAGAGCTAACAACTGTTGTGGAAATTTCCCCTGGTCATAATCTCCATGTAAACAACAACTTTCCACCTCAACAAATGGAACTGTTAACTAAACTCTTGTGTAAGCATGAGAAAGCCTTTTCTTAGAATTATGGAGACATGCTAGGACTAAACCCCAAGATATATACCCATAGGATCTACATTAATCATGGAAGCTTACCACTATGCCAGCCTCAAAGAAGGATAAATCCAGCATTGAGAGAGATAGTCAAAAGTGAATTACAAAAATTACTAGATGTTGGTTTCATCTATCCAATCTCTGATAGCAAGTGGGTATCATTGTTAGTCATTGTACCTAATAAATGGGGGGAAATGGTGAATATGTGTGGATTACAGAGAGTTGAATAATGCCACAAAGAAGGATCATTTTCCTTTACCCTTTATTGATCAAGTCCTGGACACTCTGGCTGGTAATAAATATTTCTCCTTTTTGGATGGATACAGTGGTTACAACTAGATCATCATTGCTCCAGAAGATCAGGAGAAGCCTACATTCACATTCCCCTGGGGTACATATGCCTATTCTATATTACCATTTGGCTTATGCAATGCACCAGCTACTTTCCAGAGAGTTGTAATCAACATTTTTGTTGATATATCACATGATTGTATGGAGATATATATGGACGACTTTACTACATTTGGAGTCACCTTTGAGGAAGCCCTAAAGAATTTGGAAAGAGTGCTAATTAGATGTTAGAAACACAAATTGTCTCTCAATAGTGACAAATGTTTCATGATGATGCAAGAAGGCATAGTGCTAGGACATTTTATATCTCAAGTTGGAATCCAGGTAGATCCTGCAAAAATAGAGGTAATTCTAACATTGCCTATTCCTATAAAGCAGAAAGATGTTAGGTCTTTCCTAGGAAATGCTGGCTACTATAGAAGGTTTATAAATTTTTTTAGTCAAATAGCTAGTCCTCTATATACTTTTCTTACTAAAGAGGTTGAATTTAACTGGACAAAAGAATGTGATGAATCCTTCCTGCAGCTTAAGAAACTGTTAACCATTGCACCCATACTTAGGGGTCCTGATTGGACTTTGCCATTTCACATTCATATAGATGCTTCAGACTATGCAATAGGTGTTGTCCTAGGACAAAATTCTAATAACCTAGAAAATGCAATTTACTACATTAGCAAAAGCCTCCATGGACCAGAGTTAAACTACACAGTGACAGAGAAAGAATTACTAGCAGTAGTATATTCCTTGAACAAATTCCATCATTACATAACTGGCTATCCTATTTTTGTTCATACTGACCATGCAGAAATAAAATATCTCATGAACAAACCTGCTATCACAGGTAGGTTAGCAAGATGGCTTCTTCTTTTGTAGGAATTTGACATTACTATAGTTGACAAGCCTGGCAAGGAAAATGTAGTAGCTGATTATCTATCAAGAATCCACCATACAGAACAAGATACTACTTTGATAGATGATGCATTTCCAGATGAGCATTTGTTCATATTGTTGTTCAAAGTCCATGTTATGCTGACATAGCTAATTACCTTGCAACTAAACAAGTTCCAACACATTTTTCTTACAAAGAAAGAAGAGTACTGGTTGAAAAATGTTTTAATTTCTCTTGGATTGATTTCATGTTGTTTTACACTGGACTTGATCAAGTAATGCGTAGATGTATGAGAGAAGATGAGACATATGACATTCTCCATGTCTGTCATAATGAACCGTGTGGGGGACACTTTGCAGCAAAAAGAACAGACCAAAAGATTTTAACAACCGGATATTATTGGCCTACACTTCACAAGGATGCAACCAGCTATACAAGAAAATGTGACAAATGTCAAAGAATGGGCCAACCGACTAAGTCTGATGAAATGCCATTAAATACACAAGTGGTGGTCACTCCATTTGACAAATGGGGTATGGACTTCATTGGTCCAATAGACCCTCCATCTAATGGGAAGTCTTACATCATGGTGTGCACTGATTATTTGACCAAATGGGTCAAAGTAAAAGATATGAAACATGCCCGAGACCATAAAGTTGCAGAATTTTTGTATGATGAGATTTTCACAAGATATGGAGTACTGAGAGAACTTGTAACTGACCAAGGTGCCAAGTTCACTTCCAATTTAATAACAGAGCTCATGAAAGAATACAATATCAGACATAGGAAGTCTAGCCCTTATCACCCTCAAGCCAATGGACAGGCTAAAGTTACAAATCGGGAAATAGAAGCCATCTTAACAAAGATAGTTCATCTGCATCACCGGGACTGGAGCAACCGACTATCAGAAGCTGTCCTGGCATATAGAACAACTTGGAAGACCACTACAGGATTCACTCCATTTTAACTATTGTATGGAAAAATAGCTATGCTACTAGTTGAATTTGAACAGAAAACGTTGAGGACAGCACTACATTTAAATATTGATCTTCCTACAGCACAAAAGGAATGATTACTACATCTCAATTCCCTGGATGAAATGCATAAATCTGCACTAGAGAGAATTGAACTAGTCTAGAAACAAAGGAAGAAATGGCATGACTCACATATCAAGAGCAAAAAACTTCAAGTTGGAGACTGGGCATTGCTGTATGATTCAAGATTCAAAGAAATACCAGGCAAGTTGCAGACAAGATGGATGGGGCCATATGAAATAAGCCATATTTTCACCAACAGAGCTATCCAATTGACCATAATTGATCTGGTACACTTCAAGCTACTAGTCAATGGACATCTGCTAAAGTTGTATCACCAACCCCAAACAAAAGAAGACTTCCTGCAACAATTCAAACAACAAAAATTAAATGGGCAACATGTAACACTTCCTGCAGCAGAGGGTGTGAACCTTCTTCCTGCAGCTATTCAGTAAAAATCCATTGAGCATGTCCATAATAAACACTTCATGTTTACATGAAGTACATTCCTCCATTCACTTTCTATTTCTTCTTTCCAACTCATCTCATTTATTTAATCTGCCACCCACCCACCTTCCACGTCATCATCATTTTTCCTTTAAAAGCTTCAATAAGCAGCCCGGTACGTTGATGTAAGCCGCCACCACTTTTGTACCACTCTCACCACCTTTTCTAGCATGTGCAAAGATCGAATGGTAGGTACACGCTTTTCAAAAAAATTTCCATTTTTAGCGCATAGATTTTGATGATTGTATCTAGTACTGCAATACATATATCATTACAACATTACGCCAGTTCCATCCCTCATGCCACGTCTACCAAGTGTGGAAACTTTTAAATGTTAAGTAGGGGGGAGGGAAGTCTATTAATTCCAAACTGTCGTTTCTATTTATGCCTGAAAGATTTTATGTCACCTCAGATCTATACTTATCCTTGTCTCATTTAAGTTCTAAGTGTTATATCGCACAATTGTCGTACTTTTATTCCCAAATCCTCCATGATTGTCAGACTTGATGTGACTTATAATTAAGTTAAGTGAAAACCTATAGTAATGATTATAATTTCTCCTATTTTAATTCATCACCATTGTTCATGCCAAGAAAAATAGATAAATTTAGGAGAAAGCTCATAGTCCTTTGTTAAAAAAATGGGTAGTCTAAAATTCAAATATGGAAGAAGGCATCTACCTACTACTGAGAAGACAGATTGAAATTAGAAAAGCATAGATGGGAGGCCAATTATAGGGTAGCACATGGTGTGTTACTCTCAGATGTTGAAGTGGTCAAAAGATTCAATGCATGCGGCTGGTTAGGGTATTTTCTAAGGTTAACAGAATTTGATGAGGACTCAACAGTGGAATTTGTGAGTACATTTGAAGAAGGTCAGGTAACTGTGTGGGAATTAATAGTGGTCATGATAGAGGAGCATATTGCAAAAGTTACTAGATTACCAATGGTTGGAGAACATTACCCTAATGTTCATGATGCTAGATCAACAAGGGCTCAGTTCACCCTACCAGGTGATCCTCCGTTGGAGATTACCAAATAGGGTTGCAAGAGAATGTTTATCCCTCCACCGTATAATGAGTTGGCCACACATGTTATTAGGTATTTCACATGTGAAGGGAGATTTTCCAATTTAAATGCACATGATTTCAAATTACTAAGTTATGTGAGGCATAATCTAGCAGTAAATGTTCCAAATTTTTTATATAACATGCTATGCATTAATGCTGAAGAGACCCAAAAAGGGAATGCAAATTCTATTACCCACCATGCCCTAATTAAACTATTAATAGAAAGATCTCTTAGGGATGCCTCTCCCATGGCATGGTTAGATTTTTTCCAGCGCAAAACCCTACAACCACAGGTTAACCCTAATGAGAAAATTGGTCATGATAATGTAATACCAACTGACCCAGCCGTTGAAAAAGATACCCAAGGGGCAGAAACCGTAAATCTTCAAGGAAATGTGACATTACCTGCTCATGAGAGCAATGTACCTAATTCTTCTTGAACCAAAGGAAAATAAAAATTAGAGGAAGAACCTTCATTTCCTGCAGTGAAACCACAAATCCCTACTTCTTCAAAGGGGAAGAAAAGGAAGTCGATTCCTGCAGCAGCTACTCCTACAGCAGAGAAGCCAAAGAAGACTACTAAAGAAAAGGCTATAGAAATTGTGGAGACCCCTATGAAAAGGAGTCCTAGAATGAGAGGACATCTCCCTAGGGAATCCTCCATAAGCCAACCCACTTCTCCTTTGCAATATGATGAACAACCCAATGTGAAAATAATTCTAGATGATTCCCCAAATCAGTCTGTAGTTCCAGACTTTCCTCCGCACTCCGTAGAAACTTATGAAGCTGAACCTGGTGTTTTTCAAAATAATTCCCAAGAAATCCATCAGGGTATTCCATTCATTAACGAGGAGAATGCCTCAGTAATCCATCAGTCAGCCTATGCAGAAACTGCCTTAGTACCCTACAAAATAACTTGGTTAGTAAGTTTCTTAGAGTAGTCTTGGAAGGAATAGAGGAGGCAAGGAAATCAGGTAGAAGATTATGGCCCGATCACATTGCAAACGCTCCTCTTTGGATTGCATAATAAGTATGTGTTAACAACAACTCTATGGAGAGAAGAAAAGAAGAAACTAAAGAAGGTCATAACAGAGCAAGAGGAAGAAATTGTAGAATTGAAAGAACAACTGGCAAAACAAAACTAGAAAATGGATCATGCCCTCAAATTGGCTGATCGGATCATTGCGTGTAGGCCACCTCCTAGGGTCTATACCATCTGTTTGAAAGAATAGTTCCTCTTGTTCCAGCTAATGATGACCATCAAATATATTGATTCTCAGTCCAAGTTAGCCCAAGAATTTTATGGTTTTTATCAGACTCTTCCCTCATGGCAACAAAATCTACTTTGTCAACTATACATGCATAACTTCATTATCCCAGCTGAAACTAAGTGGAATCCTCTACTCTACATAGGGGATATGCACCTAAGGGCATTGATGTCCTAGATGCACAATGAAGCCAACTATGATAGACAGTTGGAAAATTATAGGGAACATGAGAAAACAGAGCTATTACCATTAAGAGTAGAGAGCAGCAAGCCAGCTACACTCTTTAGAGATTGGCTCAATTTGACTTATGGAAAAATTAAGGAAGAAACAAGGAACAAAATTTTTGGGATTAGAAAAGAGGTTTATGCAGAGTATGATGGTTTATCTTACTTTGTCTTTCAGAGAGCCCTGGCCGGAGCCAGAAGCAGATGGGGTAGGTTATCTGAGATATTGAAGAGATCAGAACCACACAGTCCTATCAACCTCCAAGTAGCTATCCAAAGAGCGCCAAAATACATACAACTGGGAAGGAAAACTAGACAAGAACTCTGGTGTCCACTCACCATGCAGCCACCGATGCTCCTCCGACACCTGTATGACATCAACACTGACAGACTAGACCGACTTCAAGAAGATCATAGAGTGGATGTCTGGGAGAGAACAAGAGGGTTCTATTACACCTTTAAAAGCCAAAGGAGAGGAAGAATAGAGGTTGGAGCTTTCAAAGCATTTACCAGAAGATGTAATGCTTGAGGACAAGCATTCAACTTGCCAAGGGGAAAATGATGAGCTTGTTTTACTGTCTTTATTATATTAATCCTTGCACTCTATTTTCAATTATTATCAGAACAATTGTGAAATTTTAGTCAGTTGAACTTTTGTTAAGTACAAAAAGAACCATTAAGCCATGGGTGGAATAGATATGTCATATTACGCCAATATTATATATATCTTGTAGTATTTCATATAATAATCAGAATGTGTGTTCTAACATCTAGATTAATTTGATAAGATGATTGCATGAATATCTTTTGCATATTAACTAATCTTTCCAGGAAGTAGGAGTCACTGTGAGTGGTCAACAGCATTGAAGGAGGGCGTAAAGACCAGCTTCGAGCGGATAAGCCATTATGGCATCAGAAGACACGGCTACCACAAATCAGGAGCCACTGTTTCAGAGATGCATAAATGTAGCTCTGCTATATTCCCTCCATATTACCGGCATGTTGACTTGATCACCCAGACTTCATTGTGCATGTTGTGGGCCGTTGCGCTTCCTGTTCTCTTTCTTTGGCATGGTTTTAGTTAGTTAGTTCCTTTTCTATTTTGGAATAAAAAAGTCAATCCTCTATTTATAGGGAGGAGACTGTTTGTTTGGAAGTTCATATTTTTGAAAGGAATACAATGTTCTGATTGTATCTTGCACAGCAAGTTCATTTTTAGTTTCATGTCTTATTCTCATGTAATCAGTTTTGAAAGATAATGAAATAACTCTTGGTTCATATTTTGTGTTCATAGATTAGCAAAAGCCAACCAAGGGGGCCCACTTGGTAGGTGGATTAGAGTAGAAGTAGAATAGATTTACTTTCTGCATTTCCAGTATTCTAGATATAAGATTACAGTTTCTTCTTGTAGCATTGTACTTTGTGAATGTTCCTGCAGCACTTGCAAGGATAGCTATAGTGAATGCTCTAAGTTGAAAGAATAGATTTAAGTAGAGTTTTCAAGTTGTAGCATTCATTTTAGTAAGGACTAAGTGTGTTTCCTTTCCTACAGCCCTAGTATATATTCCTTTCATGTATTTTAATTTCCTGCAGCATAGGTATAATGTCTCCTTAAGGAACTTAGTGCACATACTATGTCGTACCATTTCAAGTATACGTCCCTGGGTTGACAAACTAAATGCACCTCATGATGGGAGAAGTGATCCTTAGGTTGAATAAACTATTCCTAAGAGAGGCTTTGGGAAAGATTACTAAGCACCTATTGTGAGGTGGTTCAAAAGCCCTAGGAGGGAAGGCATTGGAGGGAATACCACTATTTAGTGGGAAGATGGACATTGAAGTAGTGATGGATTGGATTGAAGGAATGGAGAACCATTTCGAGTGTGAAGGTGTGACAGAGGCAAAAATCCTCAAGGTGGCCAAGTCAAGACTCAGAAGGTCAGCACTAACATGGTGGAAGTGTCTTCAAGATGAGAGGATAAGAACGGGAAAGCAGCCTATAGCCAATTGTAAATCCATGGTGACCAAGCTAAAATAAAATTATCTGCCAGAGGACTTTGAAATCCAACTCCATAGGAAAAGGAAAAATCTAAAACAAAAAGACATGGATGTGGCCTCTTATATAGAGAAGTTTTAGAGATTGTGTCTTAGATCTAAGCAAAAAGAAGAAGAATCAATTAAGGTTGCAAGGTACTTGGGTGGTTTGAAATGGAACATCCAAGAAGAGATTAGTTTATGGACACCAACCATAGTGTAGAGGTGTCATCAATTAGCCCTAAAGGTGGAGTAAAAGAATATGAAGAAAGGTGATTCTAACTTCAAAAAAAGAGGTAGAGGAAGAGACTAATGTGGTCAAAGAAGAGGTTATCAAGGCAGAGGAAATGAGAAAAGAACCCAAGGTGAAACTAAACTGACAGAGCATAGAAATGAAAGCACTCCAAGAGGGGGTTATACCAGAGGTAGCGGTAATCAAGGAGGCCCTAGCAGAGGAAGAGGAGGTAGAAGTAACTCATACTTTGCAAGTATGAAGTGTTACAATTGTGGTCAATTAGGCCACCCAACATATAGATTCCTTGAGAAGCCTACTACATCAAATCATGACAAGAGAGTATCCTATGCTCATGAGGACACTTCAAGTGTCAAGGCACCTGAGATTGATCATCTAGATTCAGAGATGGGTGAAAATATGATGTTTAGGAGGGTGTTGATAAGGCAACCAGTCAAGGATGAACCCAAACATAGGGGGGCTTTGTTTAGGATAGGATGCAAGATCCTTGGCAAATTTTGTAAGGTGATTGTGGATTCAGGCTCCATAGATAACATCATATCAGAGGAGGTAGTAGATAAAATCAAGCTAACCAAAGTACCCTATGTGAATCCATACAAGGTGACATGGATCAATAAAGGCCAAAGTGTATTGGTGAATGAACAAACATGGGTTGAGTTTTCAATAGCAGGTTATAAGGACAAGTTGATTTGTGACATCTTACTAATGGATACTTGTAATTTTCTTCTAGGAAGGGCTTGGAAATATGACAATGGAGAAATGTATGATGGGAAGGAGAATTCCATAACATTCAAGAAAGGAGGTAGAACTTTCAAGATTCGGTCTTTGTTGGAAGAAGATGAGCCACAACCCAAGACTCCTAGTATTTTGTTGTGTAGTGGAAAGGAGTTTGTGAAAGATCTTAAGGATGAAGATAATGAAGGGTGTGCTATAGTTCTAAAGCCCAAAGAAGAGGAGAAACCAGACAAGGAATCTTTACCATCAGAGATTCAAGAATTGCTTAAGAAGTACAGAGATATAGTTAGTGATAACACTCATGCAACCCTACCTCCTAGAAGAGTGATAATTCATTAGATAGACTTTGTCCCTGGTGCATCTTTGCCTAATAAGGCAGTTTATAAGCTTACCCCTAATCAAAATTTGGAAGTGGTAAGGCAAGTGCAAGAACTCTTGGATCAAGGTTTGATCAAGAAGAGTATAAGACCATGTGCAGTGTCGATTGTGTTGGCATCCAAGAAGGGAGGAAAATGGAGACTTTGCATAGATTCAAGGGCTATAAACATAATTACAATAAGGTATAGGTTCCCCATACATAGGATTGAGGATCTCATGGATTGCCTTGGAGGCGAAATCTATTTCACTAAGCTTGATTTGAAAGTGGCTATCACCAGATGAGGGTTAAATATGGAGATGAATGGAAAATGACATTCAAGACCATAGATGGGTTGTATGAGTGCCTTGTGATTCCATTTGGCCTCACAAATGCTCTAAGCACATTCATGAGGCTCATGAATGAAGTGCTCAAGAACTTCATAGGGAAGTTTGTAGTTGTATATCTTGATGATATACTTATATTTAGCAGAACAAGAGAGGAGCATATCAAGCATGTGGAGACTATATTGTAGAGGTTACATGAAGAGAAGTTGGCTATTAACCTTGAGAAATTTGAGTTCTTAAAGAAAGAAATTGTGTACTTGAGCTTTGCAATGTCCAAGGGGTCCTTGAAGATGGAGCAAGACAAAGTTGCAGCTATCCTAAACTAGCCACCACCTACCACACCAACAGAGGTAAGAAGTTTCCATGGGTTAGCCCAGTTTTATAGGAAATTTATTAAAAATTGTTGTGGTATTTGTGCACCATTGCTAGATACAATTAAGGGTGGGGGTAAAAACCAAGTTTAGGTGGACCTTAGAAGCTTAGAAAGCCTTTGAATTGTTAAAAAATAAGTAGCCACACAACCTATCCTAAAGTTGCCTAGTTTTGAAAATTTGTTTACCATTGAGTGTGATGCAAGTGGGATGGTAGTAAGGGGGTGTGTTAAGTGAAGAAGGTAGGCGAGTAGCCTTCTTCAGTGAAAAATTAAATGAAGCCAAGAAGAAATATTCTTCTTATGAATTGGAATTGTATGCCTTAGTTCAGTCCCTTAAGAAGTGGAGGCATTACCTATTACCCAAGGATTTTGTTGTGTTTACTGACAACCAAGCCCTTAGTTATATCGATACTCAGGAGAAACTAAGAAATAGACATTTAAAATGGATGGAGTACTTACAAGCATTCACTTTTACAATTAAGCACAAGAAAGGGCAATTAAACAAGGTTGCAGATGCACTAAGTAGAAGATTGTTGATAGTCCAAGAAGTTCAGTTGAAAATAATTGGCATTGAAATTTTCAAAGATCTCTACAAGGAAGATGAGGATTTTGGTGAAGCCTACAAGGTGTGTACTGATTTTCAAAATAATTTTCATAGCAAGTTCTCTGATTTTACTTTGCAAAATAGACTGTTATTTAAGGGTAATCAATTATGTGTACCAAGGATTTCAATAAGAGAAAATCTCATACAGGAGAAACATAATGGAAGCTTGAGTGGTCATTTTGGTATGAACAAGACCTTGGAACTTGTACAAATATTTTACCATTGGCCAAAATTGATAAGGGATGTGACTAGGTATGTGGAGCAGTGTGTAGTATGAATGAAAGCCAAAGAAGGAATGAGCAATGTAGGTTTATATCAACCTTTACCAGTCCCAAATTGGCCATGGGAGTGTGTGAGCATGGACTTCATAGTGGGTCTACCCAAGACCAAGAAAGGATTTGACAACATCTATGTGGTGGTAGATAGATTTAGTAAAATGAGTCATTGCATACCATGCAAGACTACTCATGATGATAGTCATATAGCATATTTGTTCTTGAAGGAGATTGTGAGAATTCATGGTTTTCCCCTAAGTATTTTATCAGATAGAGATGTGAAATTCATGAACCATTTATGGAAAACATTATGGAATAGATTGGGTACTAATCTCTCATTTGGTTCAGCCTACCATCCTCAAATAGATGGCCAAACTAAGGTGGTCAACATAGTTTTGGGTAACCTATTGAGGTGCCTAACTAAAAATTATGGACAAACATGGGATGTGGTCATTCCCCAAGCAGAGTATGCTTACAATGATAGCAAGAACAGAACAACAGGGAAAAGTCCATATGAGGTAGTTTATGGGATGCACCCAAGGGGTGTGTGTGAGCTTAGGGATCTTGGTGGCATGGAGTATAGGAGTGGACATGCTGAGGAATTCACTCAAACCATGAAGGAGATCCAAGATCAAGTCAAGAAGATAATACAAGACAATACACAAAAGTTGAATGCCAAAGTGGATGAAAAGAGGAGAGATATTAAATTTGAGGTGGGTGATTATGTGATGGTTCACTTGAAAAAATCCATGTTGCAAAAAGGTATGCCTACTAAAATTCAGATGAAGAGGGTGGGACCTTGTAAGATCATAGCCAAATATGGGGCTAATACATACAAAATAGACTTATCTGCATATTTAAGCATATCTCCTATTTTTAATGTCCAAGACTTGATCAAATTCAAAGGGCCAATAGCATAGATAGGTCAAAGCAGTCAAGGGGTTAGTAGTGATGTTGAATCTACTGTATTACCTCCCAAGCCATAGTTATAAGTAGACAAGGTTCTAGATTCCAGAGTTAACAATACTACAAGGCACAGGGTGTACATGGAGCACCTTATCAAGTGGAAGAATAGGCTTGAATCAGAAGAAACATGGATTGAAGCTATAGAATTAAAGAAGGTAGGAATCTCTGAAGACATTTTGTCCATAGGTGTCACATGAATTTCCTTTATGGGGGAGTATGGTGCAGGAGCACCTAGGTAGGGCTAAAGGGTAACCTAGGGCTTCTTATGTGATTTTTGGCTTGTAGTGGTCTTAGCCAAACCACTAGTGAAATAATAGGAGTAGGGGTCCTAAAGTGTGGTGTGATAGGTTAGGAGCTCTCATTAGGTCATTTGGGACCTAAGTGTCAAGTATTGTCCAAGTTGTCAATATTGTCAATCATGATGACAAAAGTTGCATTTATGCATTTTAGGGTCAAATTGGAGAAACAAGTGTTTGGGAGACCTATTTTATTTTTTAATTACCTTAGATAGGTTTTTTAACATATGAAATAGATGATGTTACTAAAATTTAATAGATAAAATGGATAAGATATAAAAATGATTGATTTGATTTATAGATTGTTTGTGAATTGATTATCTTGAAATGTAAGGTGTTGATGTGTAGATTGTTCTTTGAA
>MU224520.1:1193381-1216794 GCA_018584345.1 Thuja plicata
TATTGCAATTGTGATTAAGGAGAAGATAAGATGTTCCTTTTTATCCTCAAATGCACAAATGGGAGATCCAAGTTGATCAACCCAAGAGAAGGGTTAATGCCCAAATGAATCAACTATTTGGAAAGGATAATAACAAAGGAGATACCTTAAATTCTATAATTTATATGTATAGGAATCATATATGACTATAATGGAAAAGATCTGAGAAATGCACTAACCTTTAAATATTGCAGATCAAAGAATTCTATTTTCTGAGGTCTGTAGAATGTTTCTGGAAAAACTGACAGTTGATACCAAACTGAAATGCAGAGATGAACAAAAACCAGAAATCATTTTCCATTGCAATTTCATCTTATGAAAAAGGTCAACCTTGACCCACAAATGTCAACCCTGACCCAATAATGTCAACCCTGACCTGCGATCCGAGAGTGACTTTGTTCATAGATCCTAAAAGTTTGTCGAAAAGGGTATCCATATCTGGGTTCAAATCCACTGTTCTATACCTGTACCTGCAAGAAAAAGGAGATTTTTTTATTGTGGGGGAGGGGTTTTCCTTGGTCAAACCCTATTTTTGGAATTAACCTCAAATATATGTAATTGAAATTGCATAAATGGACAAAGCAAATGCATAAATTAACCTTGCTTGAAAAAGTCCTTGTGGAGGATTTGAATCCTTGAATCCACAAGTATGCTTCAAATGTAGAATGTAGAAAGATAGGATGTCTTAAATCTCTTACTTGTGGATCTCCAACACCAAGTCTTGAATGGGTTCTTGAATTTGGAATAGTCTTGGAAGAAGGTGGATGGAGAGATCACCAAAAGGGCACCTTGTAGCTTCAATCCTTCAATGGCCTCCAATGGATCTCCTTCATGAAAATGAATATTTGAATGGATGAATGCTTGCTTGAAATCTTACTTGATTGATTTCTTGAACTTCACTTGATAATGATTGATCTCGATTAGGAATGTTTGGTGCTTGATTAGAAGACTTAGCTCACTTGATGATGGTTAGAGAAAATGAGAGAGAAAGCTTCCCTTTTATATGAAATTTGGGTACAATCTTCCAAGGAGGCCTACATAGGATAATTAAATTCCCATTAAAGCCTTTACCCCTAGGAGAGGACCTATATTAAATATAATTTTGGAATCAATGCTTTGGAATCCGAAACAGCCGACCCGAAAGTGGGAAATACTTTTTGCAAAGTCTGACCTCCTGAAACTGCAAGACCCCGGGATCTGAACCCTGGGTCAAGGTCGAGGTTGACCCTGACCTAGGTCAGGTTCAAGGTTGACATAGACCTAAAATTTTGACCTTGACCCTGAAGCCCAGAATCACCAGTCTGCCATCTAGAATGCAGAAACTAGGCCAAACAGGAGTGGAAAGAGGAACAAAACAAGGAGGAAGCCATGTCAAGATCAGGAACCCATTCAAGGCGCTTGCCATGACCCCAAACAACTTACTCGGAAGGATAAATAGAAGTAATTACATTTTCCAACTATGTAGGTTTTTGGTTGAGTTTCATATGGTAGTGACCAAGTTTGTATGCAAAACCCAAAAAGTTGTCAATGTTGTCATTGACAACTTTGACAACATTTGTTGCATGGTTGCATTTTTGAGAAAAGTGGTTTCTTAACTCTCTGAAACCATTGAGATAGGTATTTTTTAAACTATATGAGGCCTCCCTTGACTTGTGCAAAAGGCTGGATGACATTTTGGAAGAAGGATAATTGAAGTGAGACAAGTTTTTTGAGTAATTTAAAGCTTTTCTTTAGTTGGAGCATTTTTATGGATTAGATTGCTTATTGTGATTTGTGAATAAGTTAGAGTAGTTAATTTTTGAATTCAATGTGGCAATAGATTATCATTTTGAAGTGTTCTTAGTTATTTTTTAAAATTATTTTATTTTAAGCCTTGTCGCTGGTCTGAACCAGGCAGGCTATGCAAATGGAGTCATAGCTCATCATTCCAGTGTATAAATTGTATGGGCTCTTGGAATGGGTGAGGTGACTCCTTTTACTATATGTGTGCAGAAGGAGGGGCCTTGGGAAGCTTGTCTTCCATTTTTTCAATGATGCCCTAGGCGAGCCTGTGATGCATGGCTAGGGACTACAGAGCATTGCAAGTGAGTTACATTGGGTTGAATGCATTGAATACTTAAACTTGTGATTGTGGAGAGGTAGAGTGATTTTCGAAGAATCCCCAACTCAAAGGGAAAGATTGGGTGAAGTGCCAAGAAACCAACCCCCTATGCAGACAGTCATAATGCCTCGAAACCCTAAATTTTAGGCATGATTATAGCTTCCTGGTGCACAGACAGTTTGGGGAGTGGAAACCAATAAAATATTGAAGGGTTCCATAAAGGGTGTCTGTAAGTGGAGTTTTTTTGGGAACTTTTTTGGAAGTGTTTGAATTTATTAGCAAAAAGGTGACCAAATAGGCCTAATTGCTTGTAGCCCTATTTGGGAGTTCTTGAAGGCAATTCTTGAAATTGAATAGAGTTTCATTGAAAGAAGTGTGGTAAACATTGGATTGGATCTAATTGACCTAATTTGAAGCCTATCATTCCATATTTGCATGATCCTAAACCTTAAGGGTCAGATAGTGAAGGAGGAATGAAGAGACCTCCATGGGGCTTTGTGAAGCATGTTGTATCTTATTGATTGGTGGACTCAAACTGAATTAGAAAAGGTTCTTGAGAAGAGGAACCTTATAAGTTAGGGTTAGAGAAGATCCCTACTAGGCTAGAGAAGAGGCCTATTGAAGACCCTAGTTGAGATTAGGGTATAGAGAAAGGCTTTTAGTTACATCATTTACTTTCTGTAGCTCGGTGATCATCAACTTAATCATCTTAAAAAATTCAATCAGTTATAGTTCATCAATCTCTCCCTTTGACATTTATGGAAACATACTCACATCTTAATATGAAATATGTAATGTAAAACATGCCATATCATACCAAACTTTTTGTTCTATAACAAATTCAAATATCTGGCTCTCGGTAAGTTCTTCTAGCTTAGATTTGATTCTTGCAGAGTGCTTTCTTCATTCTTTATTCCCTTCACTAGATAGATGTAGCATCTTCTAATTTTGTCTCTCCCTTTGTTGTAGAATCTCTTCTCCAATTATCTCCCTTAGATGGATGGTCTTTTCTTTGAATCTTTCTCTCCCTTTGACTATTCCTCTCCTTGATGGATGTTTCTTTTCTTTCCCTCTGGATGATAGATATTTCATATGGATATATTCTTTCCATATTCATTAAGTACATCTCTCCCTTTGAAAGTAATGCCAAACTAAAATATATCATTGTATATCTTTTTTCCATTAGAAATATAGCTCTGTAGTAGCCAGCAATATCTCTGGTGTTCGGTTCAGATAAGTACCTTCTTATACTGATATATCATTGCAGTGCATCTCTTTGCTTGCATCAACATGAATGATCTTCTGGTAATGCATTTACTGATTCAACCTCTTAGTCATCTTAGTGACCAGTAGACAAGGGTCGGACCCCTAGTCTCTTCCTCAGGTACTCAAATGTATCTTTTGGAAATGGCTTTGTGAATATGTCTGCTAATTATTATTTGGATTGTACATATTCCAATATCACCTCTTCTCTTGAGCTTGTTCCCTTAAGTAATGATACTTGATAACAATATGCTTTGTCTTTGCATGCATGACAGGGTTCTTTGAAATGTTAATAGCACTTGTATTATCACAATAGATAATTACTGGATCAAGGATTTCCATATTCATACCTTTCAATAATTGTTTGATCCATGCAATGTTAGAGAAATTTGCAGCACCGGCCACATATTCTACTTCTGCAATAGATTGAGATATGCATCCTTGCTTTTACTGATCCATGTGACAAGTTTGTCACCCATAAATAATGCTCCTTCTATTGTGCTCTTTCTATCATCTATTTTTCCATCCTAATCAGCATCTGTATATACTTGAAGCTCAAATTTTCCTTCTTTATTATACCACAGACCATAGTCTTCGGTACTCTTTAGATATCTCAGAATTCTTTTGACAGCAGTCATGTATGATTCCTTGGGATTAGTAGAGAATCTTGCAATTATTCAAAATGCATGTGCTATATCTGGTCTAGTATGTACAACATACATTATTTTTCCAATCATAGATCTATATAAGGTCTAATTTACCTCGGTTGAATTGTCTTCCTTTGTTAGTTTGCATATGGTTTCCATAGGTGTTCCAACTAGTTTGGAGTCCTCCATTTTGAATATCTTCATAACTTATTTGATGTATTTGGATTATGTGATGTAGATGTCTTCATCTTGTTGAAGAATCTGTAGACCAAGAAAAAATTTGATCTCCCCAAACATTGACATCTCAAACTCTTTGCTCATTTCATCAGAAAATGATTTGCATAACATATCATTACCTCCAAATATGATATCATCAACAAATATCTCAGCAATCAGAATGTTATCATCGAAATCTTCTTTTAAATACAGATTATAGTTAACACTTGTTCTTACAAATCCAATACTTATTAAATAAGAGTGAAGTATTTCATATCATGCTCTTGGTTCTTGTTTCAATCCATACAAGGCTTTGTGTAGTCTACAAACCATGTTTCTCTTGTTAGGATCAACAAACCCTTATGGTTGTTCAATGTATACTTCTTCTTCTAGTATGTCATTTAGGAATGCAGATTTGACATCCATTTGATATACTTTGAATCCTTTGAAAGTAGCATAAGCAAGTAGAACTCTTACTCCTTCTAGCCTAGCAAGGGGTGCAAAGGTTTCTCCATAGTCAATACCTTCTTCTTGTGCATACCCTTACCATACCAATCTTTCTTTGTTCCTTGTGACTTATCCATTTTGCAATCTTCTAGCCATTAGTGCTTCAATTTCATCAAGTTCTTGTTCATCACTATCACTTTCACTATCATTTCTCATAGTGTGTTTATGACCTGATTTGCTTATTTTCAAAGAAGATTTGAATGCAGAATCAATAGTTGGTAAGACACTATTTTTAAAGTTATTTATATCAATTGAAATAAGTCTACCAATCAAAGTATCTAGAGTAACATTGTCATTTTCTACTGCTCTCATTTCTTGTATAGCAGATACTCTAATAGCATAAACGTACAGTAAGGTTCTTATAATTTTAATTACCACTATTTCTTATTCAAGTACACCTCCTACTCCTTGGATAGCATTAACAACCTCTTTGATTTTGCTACTATAATAAGTGATGTTTTCTCCTTCTTTCATTCTTAGGTCATCAAAATTTCATCTTAGGCTTTCAGCTTTAGCCCTCAACACATTTTTATCACCTCCATGTACTATCTTGAGTTTTTCCCACATTTTTTTTGCAGTGGTGCATGATTTGAAATCTTCAAATTCAGCATCGGATAGTGAGGAAGCAAGTTTTATCATCATATAATTGTGTTCATGTTTCTCCCTCAATTGATCAACTGTCAGAGGTCTAGTAGGTAAAAAAAATTGAGTATCCAAGTACTGTGTGACATCATTTCCAATACCTGATAGATGGAGTCTTATCCTTATTTTCCATAATGCAAAGTTGTCCTTGTTCAACTTAGGCACATCCCTTTTACTCATCTTGTGATCTTTGGTTCGAGTCTTAAAACTCTCTTCCAAGCACACAAGCTCTAATACCAATTGTTAGAATAACTGAGAGGGGGGAGGTGAATTAGTGGCCTAAAAAATTAGTCCAATAATTCACCCAAAACTTTATACCATAAATATAAAACCTCTAGTTATCTTCAGTCCTACAAGATGTACGCCTTGTGTGAATCTAACATATATTTACTGCTTGGTGAATATACTATTTATCCTTTTCTTAAGCTTTACCCAATAACAATTTATCTTTTCTTAGCCTTTATCAAAAATCAGTAAATAAACTTAGTGTTTACCGACCAATCCTATTTTAGTAATGTGTAAAGAAAAACATCAAAGAAATGAACCATATACAGATGGATTTTTAACGTGGAAACCCTGTTAAGGGAAAAACCACTTGGGACCGATAACCCAAAATTTTTAGTCTTTTGAAGTGATCTCGGTGAAGAGCCAACCCTGTTAAAGGTTACAAACACCCTGTTAAGTGCGACCTTATTAGAGGATTTAAAACTAAGAGTTTATCACTTGACCTAGAATTCATTTTTTTGTCAACATGCAAACCTTTTGATTCTCCTTAGGATGTATCTCAATATAATAAGGATGGTTAAATCCCACTAGGTTAAGATATTTTCTTAATCAATGGTTAAACTGAAACAGTAAATGATCTATTCAATAATACAACTTAATCTTGCAGATTTTCAGATCTATTGTAAGTCCATATTACCTATTCTAATCAATATGCTCTTCTTTTCCTTTTCTCCCCTCATTGTTCTCTCTACTCGGTGAATGTTGTTGCTTCTCTATTGCTCGATGTCTACAAAATTCTTGGCTCTATCCTTCAGCCTGTATGGTCATATCTGCATGAATACTTCTATCTTCACTAGAATTATTCTCAGCATTCCTCTCTTTATAATGAATCACTTGTCTCTTTATATAGACATGATTTCACCTTTTATTGTCCTTGTCTTTCTTTTTCTTGACATAGATATCTTTCTTGATCCGCAAATATCACCATGCATTTCTTTAATTTTTAAATCATAGCTTTAGATTTCTTCCACAAATCTCTCCTTGTTTTTTTTGCTTTAAATCTCCTTCTTATCCTTAGTTTATCTAATCAATGAAAACAAAGTAATCAATCAGTTAACTCTATATTTAGCTCCTGCCAGCTAAGTAATTTGTCTTTTTCTTAACTCTAGTTTTAATCGGTGATCAACTCTTAGTTTGCTCAGTCATTGACTCCAGTTGTCCTCGGGCATCAACATTGTCTGTCGGTCAACACTATGAATTTCTCAGGGTTCATTTCAGTTATTCTCGTGGTTGCGGTGCTCGGTATATGTTGTGACTGCTCAGGGTTCTTTGTCCATTGGTGTGCACTATTTGTTGGTGTTTACTGTCACTCGGTGTACACTGGATTTATATTTCTACCGATAACATAAAATTTATCTCTTTGAATTCTTGAAGTCTATGACAATATGTATATGACCAATTAGATTATATCAAGTTGACATCAATGGAAATACAATACTTTAACTGATTTAATGACTTGCATTTACTTTTTGCAGCTCGGTGATCATCAACTTAATCATCTTCAAACATTCAATCAGTTCTAGTTCATCAAGCCTCATGTTCAACAGTTCCAACATTGATCTCTCGACTGCTTGAGGCATCCTAAACAATGAAGCGTATGTTGTTGTCTTACTTGGATCAATGGATCCTCCTTATGGATCATAATCCTCTATTCTCAGGGGTCTCTACACTCTCACTCTACCTTACCTATCTAATGGTGGCCCAAAGTCCCTCCTCCTCTCCCTCATAACCCTCTAGAACCAATGTTCTATCCCTGACACATCTTGTACTTTACCAAACTACCGCATGAACCTATCTAGCTAATATCTATTGACAATATACTCTCATCAAGCTATAATTTACACTAGATTAATCATATAGGGAAAGTGTCTTGAATCCTCTTCCCATCTTTCTATATACATATATGGTCTCCAAGTAATCCATTATCTAACCTCATCTAGAGCTTCCTTCCAGTGATCAATATCATCTACATACTCATAGGTTAGTGGCTATCTCTAGCGATACACCACTAGATCATGGGTCAACCTATCGCTTCTCCCTAGTGGACGTGAAACAAAAATATGCTCCCACCCCTAGAACTATAGTAGTGTCATAAAGTCAATGCTCCACCCCCTGTTCTCTAATCCATGGTAATAAATCATAATTAGGTCCCTGTAGATTTCAGCCAATGTAAAGATCCCCCAAGCCATCGGTCGAACAATATACAATGTTTGCACTAACACTAGGATAAGCCTGAGTGTATCCCTTCTCTCACATGTATCCAGGGTAATGTAACCCATAACTAGACTGCACACATATAAGTGCATCCTCCATAATGTTGGTGCCTATTCAAACCACATATCATGTGCCAACTACATGTGTCTCAAAGGCATGTTCATCCTAACCAAGGTTCACACTGTATCTGCATGTATCACCCATTGTGCTACCACTTGTGGTCCCCTAATCGAGAGTTGAAAGATCTAGTAGACATTACCTGCAATAATTTCCATCTCCCCAATTGGGAGATGCAATGTGGATGTCTGACATCTATATCACTCACATGTGGCATCCTTGCAAGAAAACCTATCCTATCTACTCCATTCTAGTCAGCTTGAGTGAACTATTTTGCAACTCTCAGTATGACCGCATGCCTCTATTGGGATACTAGTGCATCCACAAACCAATGCAAACACAAACCCTCCCAATTTATATACAAGTAATTTCTAATCCATACCCCCTTCATAACTAGCCATTTTAAACTATTTTCACCCCAAATCACCTTTACTTTCTAGCCAAACTTTTCCTTTCATTCTCATGGGATTTTCCAACTCCTTGACCATGACTGGGGGGAACGCGTTCCTGTTGGTCTTTTAACATTTCTTCTCTTTTCCCATGTGGGAACACATTCCTGTTGATCCTTATCCTATGGGTTTAAAATCTCACGGACCTTTAATGCATACCTATTGGCACATGTACACATTCTTGTGAAAGTCATAGTAACTCTTCCCAAAACCCTAATTTCACAGTCCAATGATTATCATGCTAGTTTGAGTTTTAAAATCCATCACCATAACATCATAATGCCCAAATCTCTACACATATACCCCATTGAAGCTTGAGCAATAATATTGAGTGCACAGCCAATCTATTGGACAAATCAACACATCAATAAGGTTATTTGGGTATTGAGGTTTGCATTTTCATTTGATTAGTATGCCTTCTTTTGTCTAATCTATATTTTTTTTGGTTTTAGTTGTTTAAATGTTGAACTTATTTATGCATTCCATTAACTACCTATTTCCTTTCATACAAGAGCAAACCTAACTTAAACAAAAATAGAAAATAAGAGATATATATTTATACAAACTAGAGGTGCATGATATGCATGGTATGCAAATTGGAACCCAACTAGATTAAAATAAATTAAATTATGCTCAACTAAGTGAACTTAAGCTATCCATACATGTTTTGAATTTTGCATGAGAATATTATTGTTCATTTGAATAATTATTTGTGTAACATATGAAAATGTGAATGATGCAATATATACACATATGAACAACATATATGCATTCTCTAACACCCCCCTTAAGTGAAACTTAGGGAGAGATAAAATGTAAGAATTAAATGCATGAAGGAATGGGTTCTAACTATGCTTGATTAGGCACTCATGTACAAACCAATAAAAATTCTCACAAATAGAGAAAAGGAGAAAAATCCACTAAAAGAAAACTCCTCTCAAAAAAAGAGAGAATACAATAAATGCACTAGTGAAAGAAGGAAAGTACAAGGACTTAATGTGACCCCCCAAGGACTACTTTTGTCAAAATAGTACAATGAATATCCCCATCATAAGAGAGAGAAAATGAGGATAGGAATCCCCCATATGAAGAAGTATCTCATGTACCAATGATGAATACCAAAAGAATAAAAATGATTTATTGCTTGCAAACAACATTTATCCCCTTAGGAAGAAACAAATCCACTAGAGATAGGAAAAGCCACTCCCATAAATTGAAATAAATAGTAATACAAATCAAAATTATGCGTGCATTTGGAAACTTCTCAAATGTCTAGTTGTTTGAATCATGATGTGCCAAAGAAATTGAAGCAAGATCAAATAATTGTGAGGATTCCTGATGAGCAACCTTGGAAGGCATTGCAGATGGATTGATAAGATTATTCACATTATCATCAAAGTAGAAATGAAGATCCTGAAATATATCTCCAATGTATACAATATGTGACTCAACAAATTAATATTTAATGTCTATAAAAGAGAAATCCCAATAAGGAATACATATATATGGATTATCCTACTTAATAGTAATAAGATTCTCTATCAATAAAGGTAAAACAACTATCTTTGTAGATGGAGAATGATAAACTTGAGATTTTAATGCACTCTCAAGCAAGAGTTGGAAATAATCATGTCATAAATTTTAACACATTTCATGCCTATGTTATTCTCCCATAATTTATATATATAAAAACCTTATACATGATTCAATCCTCAAGATAATCTCCAAAATAGTACAAAAAAAGAAACCCTTAATACAAATAGAGACCTGATTTATACATATTCTAAGAAAAGAACTCAAAAGGAAAATATTGATATCTTTGACTGCCTAATGAATATTCTACAAAAATAACTTGAGATCTAGGTATAGGACACTGAGAGATTTTAGATGATGTTAGGTGTTCAAAAATGAACTTCAGATGTATAAGATATGACCCGGGAATCATAAAAATTAAGGCTTACTTTGGAGGCTTGGTACAAAAAATTAGTGCATAATTTGATAAAAATACTTGAAAATTTTGATTGGTGCGAGAACCAGCTTTCCAATGATATCTTGTTTGCACAAATCTAACATTGTATGCAAAAGATACTAAAGTTTGTAAACATGTCCAAAAACCACAAAAGGGGCCACATAGTACCCGCTAACGTGACCATAGGGAATATTCTACTTACTAAAAAAATATTAGTCACTATAAAAAGATACCCTACTAAAATATACCTTGTACCCTATTAGAATATTCTTCCCAAAATAGAATATCAATCATGTGGATATAGATAGTCCATAAATGATTCATCATGTTATTAACCTGCAAACTTAGATATCAAAGATATTAATCTTGTAGACCAAATAGCTCAAACACCAAATCAATATCTGATTTGTTTTACCTCCACAACCAATAACCATAATATATGAATGAAAAAAGAATAAAGAAGATAAGAAACAACCTCCTAACCACTAAACCAAATAACCACCAATCACCTTAAATGTAGTTATGTTGTGTCAATGTAAAACATGTACTTATATACCCATGACACCATAATCATTACCAACATTGTACCTACACTAAACTATCACCCACATGAGAATCCAAGTCTCAAACCATGTCCAACCATGTCATCGAACTAAAGACAACCTATATGTCTATCACCATCAAAGCCCAAACTCTAAAAACACTTTTAAATATATAATAACAAGCACCAAATCTAATAATTAACTATACCATCATAAATATCTCATAAAAATATGTACCCCCTCAAGGTTTCACCTCTCAACTTGTCTAGATGCACTCACACTTACAACTCATATTATAAGCATCTACAAGTGATAAAACATGTACAAAACTCTACATACTCATCAAAATGATAAAATAACAGCACCATTGTCTAGTCAATTAAATATGTTCTTCAACACCTATTCAAAATTGAAAATTTGATACTGTATGCAAAGGTTATGACCAAAACCATGTATAGAATATCTGGCTTCCACACCCCCAAAAACATGTTAAAAAAAATAGTGAACTAAACATGTACCATCCTATAGTTCTTGGAACCAACTTTCCAATGAGCATAAGAAGTCAAAAAATGGACTATCCTAGTGAAAGTTATCTTCCATTAAAGTAAAACCCTCAATTTGCCCATGTAGATAATTATAAGGTGGACCCCTCATTAATTTCATTATAATTTTAAAAAAATCAAAATTCCTCTTCCTTAAAAAGAGTCCACACCTTTTTTTAAATAGCTATTTAATTTTCTATCTCAAAATATGTAATATGGGCGGTGAGATGCCTATTTTTAATATTGGGCAAAAAATAATTAATGTTTTAATAAAAATATTTAATACATTTGCATCGACACTTTCAATTTTTCATGTGGTAGGATAATTGTTAATGCAAACAGGTAAAAGTTATAAAAAAAAATATTTTTCTTTGCAAATTAAATTTGACCGCCATGCATTCGTCATATTAAATTATTTTCCATTTTTTAACTAAGACCAAAATAAGTTGAATTATATATCAAAATTCACAATCGAGCAACTTAGATCCAATGGTGAGGTCCATTTTTTTTGCAAGAGGTCATTTCTACAAAAACCTCGAAAACCCTCATTTAAATGCATATCTATTTAAAACTCATTCGACCAAATATTTTTCAAACCACAAATCTACAAATATTCTGTCATAACAAAAAACCCAAAACACTCACATCTATAATAAAATAACTTATAAATTAGTTGAGGACCTAGCTCGATAGGCGAGAGCTTCCTATGGTAAAGCATTGGGTCACGAGGTGTAATCTCCCCCAGTCCACGTGGTACAAGTAAATGTGTCACGCCAACATCACCAATCGCATTAAAATTTTTACCCAATGCACTTTACTTTATAGAGGGTGTTATACCCAATTCTTACAATCTAACCAAAAATAAAACAAATTTTTAAATGTGTTTTGTACCTTGTAATTTATCAAATCCTTCATGCATATCCATGGATTCAACTTTTCACCTTGTCCACTCAAACTACGGTTATAAGTCTAAATTATCCATGAAAGATCTGATACCACTTGTTAGAAAATAATGCATATACCCAATTACATTTAATTCATTTCCAACATAACCCATGAGAGACAAGTATACATACAATCTTATAGAATAACCATTATGAAAAGATCAAATATATAAGTCAAAATATAACACAAGATATACTATGGGAAAACCATCATGAGTAAAAAAAACCCAACCTCCAAATTCTTCCATAATCCATTGTATTATTTAGCAATAAAGTAATAAAGAACTTATAGAGTTACAATGAATATTTTTGAAACATATAGGCCTCTTGTGCATTCCCATGTTTCCAAGCATGTATCCACACATCGCATGACATGCTTCACAAATGCAACCTTTAGAAAGACACACTAATGATAGCCCAAATCGTCAGCCAACCCAAACCACTAACATGTGTTTTCTTTTATAGGCACAAGCTCACACAAAATACAACTAGTGGTAAAGTAAACCATGTGCCACAAAATCATGTGAACACAGTATCATTGTGTTGGAAATGAGATAAGTAACTGAGAGGGGAGGGGTGAATCAATTACTTCAAAACAAATCCTTTGTCCCTTAGATGTCTTAAATACTTTAACACTATTACTCGGTTAATTAAGATACTCTTCTGTAACTCGGGTGTCAAAGTAATCTTTATAATATCCAATGTAATTATACTTTTAGAGATTTAAGTGCAGAAACATAAAGCATGAAACAAATAACATATACACAGGTGACACCAAGATTTGACGTGGAAACCCAATATGGGCAAAACCACCAATGTAACTAGTTACTATTTTTCACTCTTTTGAAGTGAGCCCTGTTAGGAGCCAACCCTGTTAAAGGTTATAATAACACACTTTTAGGTGTGACCTCTTAAAGGATTTAATCGTCCTGTGAGGAGTGGCCTTGTTAGAGGTCTTCAACACTTCAACATAGAAATGCTACCTTGTGAGAGGATTCATTTCTATATACTTGGTTTTGGTGTGCATCAAAGGATTCTTTGAAATGTTAATGGCACTCGTGTTGTCACAGTAGATAATAACTGACTCTTTTACTTCTTCCTTCATTCCTGATAATAACTACTTGATCCATATGATGTTTGAACAGTTCACTACTACAACAACATATTCTGCCTCTGTTGTAGACTGAGAGATATAATTTTGTTTCTTGCTAGTCTGTGATACTAACCTCTTTCCAAGAAAGAAAGCCCCACCACTGGTGCATTTCCTATCATCTACACTTCCAGCCCAATCAACATTAGTGAATACCTTTAAATAAATGTTTCCACCTTTCTTATACCATAAAGCATAGTCTTCAGTACCCTTCAGATATCTCAAAATTCTTTTGATTGCCATTAGGTGATTATCTCTGGGATTAGCTAAAAATCTTGCAACAATACCAACTGCCAATGCAATATCAGGTTGGGTGTGAACAACATATTGCAATTTTCCAATCATGGATCTATATTTGGTCTGATCTACCTCCTTTGAATCATCATCTTTAGACAATTTATGTCCGGTACACATGGGTGTTCCAACAGGTTTGGAATCTTCCATACCAAATTTCTTAAGTATCTCCTTGATATATTTTGATTGATTAATGTAGATACCATCCTTCATTTGATGTACTTGTAATCCAACAAATAATTTGATCTCACCAAACATAGACATCTCAAATTATTTACTCATAGCTACAGAGAATGCTTTGCATAGGTCATCATAACCAGTGAATAATATGTCATCAACAAATATCTTTGCTAACAGTATGTGGTTATGTGGTCCTTCTTTGATGTACAGGCTACTGTTATCATTGCTTCTCTAAAATCCAATGCTTATTAGATAGCTATGTAGTCTTTCATACTATGCTCTAGGTGCTTTCTTTAGTCCATACAATGCTTTGTGTATCTTGAAAACCATATCCCTTCTGTTAGGATCAATAAATCCTTCAGGTTGTTCAATGTAGACTTCTTCTTCTAGGATTCCATTCAGAAATGCAAATTTTGCATCCATTTGATATACTTTGTATCCTTTATGTGCAACATATGCCACAAGAGTTCTGACTCCTTCAAGTCTTGCAACATGAGCAAAAGTTTCTCCATAGTCAATACCCTCTTCTTGAGCATATCCTTTACAAACTAGTCTGGCCTTGTTTCTAGAAAATTTACCATTTTCATTCATCTTATTTCTAAAAACCCACTTGGTTCCAATCACATTCTTGTCCTTTGGCCTAGGCACAAGAGTCCAAGTCTTGTTCTTCTCAATCTGCTCAATTTCTTCATTCATTGCTTCTATCCAACTTTCATCATTCAATGCATCTTTAACAGTTCTAGGTTCAAATTCACTTAGTAAGCATGTACCTTTGAGTTTCTTCCTTGTCATTGCACCTTCTGTTTGATCTCCAATTATCTGATCAGGTGCATGATGCCTTTTAACATATCTTGAAAGTACTAGATCTTTTTTTCTAGGTTCTGGACTTGATCCACTAGGTCTGTCATTCTCAAACATTCTTTCTTGTTCCTCTGTATGATGCTTGGTTTCCACCATCTGTGACTCAGATCCCTCTATCTATGACTCGGGTTCTTCCATTTGTGACTCGGTTCCCTCTGATTGTGACTCAGATTCCTCTTTATGTGACTTGGTCTCTTCTACCAGTAGCTCAGGTTCTACAGTTTGCAACTCAAGTTTCTTTAAAATAGGAATACCTCTGAAACTCTTGTTCTTTCTTATGTTTACCAAATTATCAAAGTTTACATGACACAACCTTTTATGCCATAACCAAATTTCTTCTACTTGTGCAATAAAGCATGAACCTTCAGTGAGATCAAGATAGAATAGATTACCTTTTGTTGGTCTGCCAGTTCTGACTAGGTTCTCTTTATCATCCAGGAGCTTGGCCTTACCATTCATGAGTTCCACCTTGAAGCCAATGTTGTTCAACTGTGCTACACTGAGTATATTTCTCCTCAATCCTTCAACCCAATAAGCATTATCACATTTGATTCCTTCTGTCAGAACAATGCAACCTTTTCCTCTTATAGGGCAAGGTTCATCATTCCCACAACTGACACTCCCACCATCATAGTGTTCAAAATGTTCAAACTTTGTCTTATCACCAGTCATGTGATGAGAAGAACCACTATCAATTATCCATGTGTCATTTTTATTGATGTGTGAGAAAATTGTTGTCTTTTCATCTTCTTCGTCTGACTCATCCTTAACAGCAATATAAACCATTTCTTCTTCTTCATCATTGTTAGAATCTTTAGCAATATAACAAGACTTCTTACCTTTATCCTTGTAGCTTTTGTAGTTCTTGAAATATTTCTTTCCCTTGAATTTGTTGAACTTTTTCTCATCTTTGTCTTCTTTGTTCAGACACTTTGCAACAATGTGACCAACCTCATTGCATGAGAAACAAATCAATGGTATATTTCCTTTGTATTTTCCTTTTGTAGCTCTTCTTGCAAGTATTGCTTCAATGATGTCAAGATCTTCATCATCAGATTCATCATCACTGTCACTTTCAATCTGCTTCCCTTTTGAGTATCTATCCTTCTTACCAAGGTTCATTTTTTCTTTGAATGTAGACTCAAGATTGCTAGAGCTAGGAAAGTAATTGTCAAAGTCATCCAGCTCAAAAGTTGTAAGCCTTCCCACTAATGTATCCATAGTTATATCTTTATTGCACCTCATCTCTTGAATAGCTAAAACTCTAATAGCATAGATAGGAAGTAAAGTTCTTAGTACCTTGCTGACCACTGTTGTATCTTTAATTATTCCTCCTGCAGCTTTGATGGTACTCACAATATTCTTGATTCTGTCACTGTATCCTATAATGTCTTCTCCTTCTTTCATTTTTGTTTGGTCAAATTGTCCTCTTAGACTTTCTTCTTTGGCTCTTCTTACATTTGCATCTCCTCCATGAATATCCTATAATTTCTTCCACATATCATAGGTTGTAGGGCAGTCCTTGACTTCATCAAATTCTGAGTAGTTGAGTGAAGAAGCTATGTCAATCATCATTATGTTGTGATGCTTCTGTTCCATCGTCTGTTCCACAGTCATAGTCCCTGTTGGTTCCACATATTTTCTCTCCAAAAATTGCAAACCAACATCACTGATAGTAGATAGATGTAACTTCATCAGCTCTTTCCATGCTAGGAAACTATCTTTGTTTATCTTAGGGATCTCCCTTCTATAAGACATCTCTGATCTTTAGCTTAGGCCTTGAAACCTTCTCTGAAAGCACTTGAAGCTTTGATACCAATTGTTGGAAATGAGATAAGTAACTGAGATGGGAGGGGTGAATCAGTTACTTCAAAACAAATGCTTTGTCCCTTAGATGTCTTAAATACTTTAACACTGTTACTCGGTTAATTAAGATATTCTTCTGTAACTCGGGTGTCAAAGTAATCTTTATAATATCCAATGAAATTATACTTTTAGAGATTTAAGTGTAGAAACATAAAGCATGAAACAAATAAAATATACACAGGTGACACCAAAATTTAACATGGAAACCCAATATGGGAAAAACCACCAATGTAACTAGTTACTATTTTTCACTCTTCTGAAGTGAGCCATGTTAGGAGCCAACCTTGTTAAATGTTAAAGTAACACACTATTAGGTGTGACCTTGTTAAAGGATTTAATCACCCTGTGAGGAGTGGTCTTGTTAGAGGTCTTCAACACTTCAACATAGAAATGCTACCTTGTGAGAGGATTTACAAAAGGACTGTTAGGTCTACTCTGTTAAGAGATTTTAGATCACTGCTACAATTGCTAGAAAGTAACAATGAATTGACTAGTATGTGTAAGCAACTATCTTTGCTAATTCAGATCTCTGTTCTGATTATAACTAGATCCTTGCTGATCAGATGTTCTATTGTAGCTCTGAGTTATTAGTACTCAATCAAAATCCTATCTGATTTTGTCTTCACTCTTCATATCACAGAATTCCACACTTCTACTTTCTCTTCTTGCTATCACCTTACACACATTCAATCCAAACTTGACCTTTCATTTATATGGTAAGCCCTGTCAAGTCGGCTTGAATATACTTCTAATAATAAATCACAATTGAGTTGGCCTCATATAACCAATTAATTATAGGATATAAATCACTATTAGTCGGCTGCCACTGAATGCCCGACCAAGACTGAAATGCCCGAGTGACTTGGTCAACATTGAACTTCCTTCAATGCCCGACTGAACTCGGTCAACACTAAATAACTCATTCTGTTCACCAACTGTGCTCGGTCTGAATGTAGACATTTGTGTAACATCACTATATAAGTGTGAATACACGTGTAACAACAATGACAATACACAATTGAATAATTGTCTTCAACACATTGACCCTCATTTAATATTGGGTACTGAGTTTTCACTTTATTAAATCTTTCCCCAATATTAAATAATTACAAAATCATATCCCAATGTGACACCCACATCAAATATAGTCCCAATTTTATATAAAACTCATCAAGTGGCCCCAAGAATAGAATCTTTGTGGAGCCTCCAAAGAATCTCTACGTCATGCACACTCATTTAGGTGTTCTTAGTTACAACCCACATAATAATAAAATGTTACATTACAAATATTATGCAAGGTGTACAAAACCGTTTCCAATACTTCCATCATGGGTCATCATGTTTGTAAGAAGTTTTCTCATTTGGACCTTGGTGTTCTCAAGCCTAGCATTGAGCTTCATCCTCCTCCACCGCGTAATTATTCAATTTTGTGTTCTACTCTCGAGTATATTGATCATAGTGTTCCATATCTTTCTTTCTTGAATGATTATTTGGCAAGTATTTTAGAATTATTTTTTAGTCTCATCTTGCAAATTTGGGAGACATACTTGAGGGGATTTATCTCCTCTTTGACGACAAGTTTTAGCATGACCATTGATAAATCTTCAGTGTCTTTTGAGATTGGCATTGATGAGTTTCCTCATTCACTTGATTTGTCACTTTTATTTGTTTGGTTTGATCAATAATTATGTGGGGTTTATTCACGCTTAGTTTTTAGACTCCTACTTAGTTTTTAAATGTTTCTATTTGGAGGCTTTCTTTCTTCTTCTTTTAGTTAGACATGGAGTGGATTCTTGATCATTTTACGGACTTGTTTCTTCCTAAGAGGAGATGAGTTGTTTGTTGACATTGAACCATCTATTGTTTTAGGCATACTTCATCAATTTCAGAGCTTCTTCATTATGAGGGGATATCATGTCTTCTTTTACCTTCTTATGACAGATCATTGATTCTTTATACATGGTGTATATAGTCTTTGAGGGTATTAGTGAGTCCTCGATGCATTATCTTTTTTGTTTCTTTTTCTCTCTTTTCAAGAGGAGTTTTGTCCCACAGAGTTTTGGCCTAGTTGTTGAGACCCATATACTTCTTTCATATTGCATAATAATATCCTTGCTAAGTTGAACTTAACTTGGAAGTGTTGGAGTAAATGAGGTTTTATCATTTACATATGCTTAATTTTACTTAAGCATCTAACATCATATTTTTAGTATTTAATAATGTTAGTGTAATTGATTTTTATGGTTGAGGTAGTTAGGTGGCAACTGTACCTCATGACACCTCCATTGTATTTTCAAGGTGATTGTACATGCATCTCAATATAGTTATCATTCTCATTGGAAAAATAGCCTTGCTTCTCTTTTGCATGAAGGTTATTTTGCAAGTTGTTGTTTCTAGGAGGATGCACTAATTACATTATCTAGATTCTATAAATATAGATTATTTAGATAATTGTTGATGACTCTTTAATTGGATTTTATTTTGTTTTAGTTCACCTACACATTTAAATCTAACTTCCATGAGTTTAGATTTGAAATTGGTAAACATGTTTGAACTGTAATGTTCTAGACTAATTTGGTAGTTTGTTAATTTTTCAAACTATCTCACTTTGATCATTTACAATTAGCTTTGAGAATCTATTGAGTTTCTAGGTTCATGATTTTCTCAATTAGACCCCTAGGTGGACCAATTTTACAAATTAAGCAAATTAAGAACAATCAAGTGTACAATGGACCTAGGATGATGTGTGTTGATGTTTCTAGGTTAAATGTTGCTCAATAACGTATTTTTGCACTTCCTTGATAACTTCTAGGTGATTTTCAAATGAGTAAATGATTATTTTTTGATATAAAAGTTAAGCACACTTATCAACATAAATATATGTTAGGTTGTCTCACAATGACTAACCTAGAAATTGTGATCTAATTTGAATTTTAAAAATACCAAGGCTCAAATCCATGATTATAAAAGTAACTTGTATCAAATTTTCATTTATACATCTTATCTAAGAACACTATAGAAAATTGAATCTATAAAAATAATTGATGATAAAATATAGTAAAAATATTATAATCATACAAAAATATGTCACTTATACAATTATATTCACCACACTAAATCAAAATTATTCAAAACAAGAAAAATAAATAGACAAACTTTATTATTACAATTATATAATATATGAGTTCCGAGCCTACTTCAATTAATAAGAATTTCTTGTGTTAAAGCACAAAGTAACGAGATCTAGTCTCTCCTAGACCACGTGATATAGTCACAAAAAACAAATTTAATATACATTTAATACTTTATAAACCTCTTAGCTTGCCATAGTGAGACCCATATCGTACTTTGTTTTTAAATGTGGATGTTAGACTTCATTGTTTTTCAATCTTATCAATAATAATGCGTTGTCATTCGAGTGCATTGTTTGTGTAAGAGTGTGGTTTCACTTCACCTTTTTGAATAAATGGTTTTCCATACATTGTACAAATTTCATCATTCCCCCACACTACTTTAACTTTCCAATAAATGGATAAATAATTCCCCTTATTGTCAGCTAGTGGGCTTAAAAAAACAAAATGACAGGAAATTAAAAAAAACTAGAGAGAATATTATTGACAAAGTATCTAAATTTACACTAAAATACTAAATCCACACCTTTTATCAAATAAAGCTTTCAAATATTAATAGAGGAAAGAATTAGAGACAAGTGTTTTCACAATATTAAACTATTAAAAATATGGCATTTGGGCACAAGTTCAAAATGAAAGATAAAAGTGCATATCCATTTCAAAAGTACGAGCAACAAAATTTTAAAGGGAGTGCAACTTGGAGCATTAGCAAAAGACAATATGAAACATGTTTAGGTAAATATATATGTTTAAAATATATAGTTACTAGTTAAATATAAACTAGAAGATAACATGAATCAAATAATTTTAAAGGTCGATAACATTATTAAAAATTTATTTATTTTTAATAATTAATATTTGTTTAAATTGAAATAAAGATTAAATAAAATGTAATAAGTTTATCAAAAAGTCTTAAAGACATAATTTTTTTAATTAATGTTATTTTATTATTAAATTAGATTTTTAATTGTATCAACTATTTGATATATTATTGGAAATAGAAAGTTTTAGAGGAGAATTTGTAATCACACAAAAAGATGACATGTAAAATCATCTCTTTTTAATCATAAAAATGATGTTTTAGCTTTTTATGTTCATAGAAAAATGTTTCCAGCTTTAAAGTTAATGTTTTTATTAGTAGCAACGTGCAAGGGAAAATACTTTAGCTATGATCTCAAAATAGTAAAAGGGGCAAACACATCCAAAAGAGGCAAATATTAGACAATGAATAGTAAATATCTTTTTTATGAAATATTTTCCTAAACCAAACTCTTCCTTAGGGTCTTCAATTCCTTCGTATCATCTTGATTTGATGTATTTGTGTTATTAAGATCCTCTTTTTAAATTAAAAATTTACCTTTTTTCTTCAATGTGACTAGTTTAAGAGAGTCGCCATACCTCCCTTATAACCTAGCACTTATAGCATGTGTGCAATAATTGTGCTTACTTTCTAAAGTTCTTGTAATTGTTCCCTTATATTCTAATGGTGTCTTATTTAGTATTGCACAACCTAGGTAGCAACCAAAAACTCTCTAAGTTTGTGTTGTGTGTTTGTTCATGCTTTGATGTGCTAATTTGTGTGCTAACTTTTGTGTCTTTCTTGTGAAGAAGGATGATTCCTAAGTAGTATCGTAACCACCAATTTGATCATGATGATCTAGGAAATAAGTCTTTATAGATTTAAATTGAGGGGTCTCACATGAAAAAATGTATGTCAAATTATGTTAGTGGTTTTGGATTATAATCAGTAGAGTTGATTAAAAACTTATTGTTGAGGTTTGAACTAGGAAATGTGACTTAAGTAGGTAGCTCTTAGCCTTTACAAGAGAAACGTGATGAGCGAGAGCATTATATGAGCTCATATTGCATCAGTTATTTGATATATCAATAGACATCAAAGGCTCTAGAGAGGATTTGTAATCACACAAAAAGATGGTGTGTAAACCATCTCTTTTTGTATGATAGAAAGGATGTTTATCTTTTTATGTTAATGGAAAAATATTTTTGTCTTCAAAGTTAAGATTTTTATTAGTAGCAATGTGCCAAGGAAAATACTTTGGTTATGTTGGAAAGTGACATTGCAAGCAATTGTTATTTTGTGATTGATATCAAACCTTAACTGGTGAGACTATTGTTATCTGTTTGAGTACCATATCTATTGTTGATGAAGAAGATTTAACAAGAAGACCAAGTGAATGGTTGAGTTAAGGCAAATAAAAGGGTACTTGATCAGTTGGCACTCTTGCAAAGTACTTAGTTGTTTATCTTTCAAAGATAGTTTTTCTGGCTGTTTTGTGCCGAGCAAGTTTGGCTTGTGCCGAGCAAGTTTGGCTTGTGCCGAGCGAAGTTGCTTGTGCTGAGCGAAGTTGTTTGTGACGAGCAAGTTTGTTCAATGCCGAGCACCAGTGAAATTGCCGAGTGAAAACAGTGATGTTGGCTGACTTACAGTAATTAGATTAATCATGAGATTTGAGATCTCTGGCCGACTTAGTTAATTTTATTGGGATATGTAATGTTAATTAAAGATTTATCCACATCATTTAATGTATGGGTGACCGTAATTAATGCATGGTTTCAAGATTTAATTAGAGACTACTGTGGAGAAGTAAATATAATGTAATGATGGAATGATCCGTTGGATCTGACCTAACCTAAGATCTACGATCTTGATTAAGCGGAAAAGATTTATCTGACCTAGACAGAGAGGTATATGATAACCTCAAGGGGTTATTCATTAAGTGTGGAAGGGGATGGATGTATGCAAGAGGTTTGCATAGTTGATTTACTTATTGGCATGACCTAGCAGAGAAGGCTGAATATAGAAGCATAGAGTTGCATGTGTGATTGCTTCACATATTTCCAAGCAGATCAGAAGATTGAAATGACAATGCAGGCCATCTAGTAAGTTAACATCAGAGCTGTAATTGGATCTAAATTTGCAAAGTAATTTGTTGTTGGTTAACAGTTTGTCCTCCCGTTAGATTTGTAATCTCTAACTCTTTTAGCACCCAAGGTGAGAGAACAAAAGGATGTCACCAACAAATGGGTTAGTGTAAGTCTTCTATCACTGCCCTCTGAATTGGCAGGTACATCTCCCTGATTGTGTTTGATGTACAGTGAATATGTCTATTTATATTGATCACCAGGTTTATTCCTTATGAGTTTTAACCAAATTTCTTGTAGACACAAACAATTCAGGCAAGGATAAGATGAAGATAATCTACAACCTTCAGTAGAATGTTGATCATAGATCATCACCTGATTTTAACATCAAAACTAATTCTATCCTACTCTTTTATGAAATGCAGGTTCTACTTGGTGAATAGGAGTAGACCTATATAATGACAGGCAAATGGAATCACCATTACCGCAATTGCTTAGCAAGAAATAGAATTCAGGAAGAAATCACAGTCTCAGAACATAGGTGTACTTTCCATTCAGAAATGCAACTAAA
>MU224520.1:1223200-1249136 GCA_018584345.1 Thuja plicata
GACAGAAAAGAAAATCAGTCATAATCAAGATGATAGGATCAGCATGATACTGAAGATCTACATGATAAAGATTTTGACGTCTTTGGCATTGTTGTCAAAGAGGGAGAGATTACCCAGAAGATTACCTAGAGGAAGAGATTACATAAAGGAAGAAGTATAAAAAGGGAGAGATTATCTATATAGAGGCTGAAGTTACTATTAAAAACATTGAAGTGATTATCTACTCAGAGGGAGTCTACAGATGATTAGACACAGATGATTACAGTGTGATTATAGACACAGAGGGAGAAATTTTTTACAGATGAGAATCAAAATGAAGCTAAAGACATTAATGAATATTTATTCATATCAAGGAACACAAGTGATTTTTTGGATTGTATGGTAACTATGCTTGTTAAATCATTGTTTTAATATTTTGTGTTGTCATCAATGCCAAAGAGGGAGATTGTTGGAAAGTGACATTGCAAGCAATTGTTATTTTTTCATTGATGTCAAACCTTAACTGGTGAGACTATTGTTATCTGTTTGAGTACCATATCTATTTTTTATGAAATAGAATTAACAAGAAGACCAAGTGAATGGTTGAGTTAAGGAAAATAAAAGGGTACTTGATCAGTTGGTACTTTGGCAAAGTAATTAGTTGTTTATCTTTCAAAGATATTTTTTCTGGCTATTTTGTGCCAAGCAAGTTTGGCTTGTGCCGAGAAAAGTTGCTTGTGCCGAGAAAAGTTGTTTGTGCCAAGCGAAGTTGTTTGTGACAAGCAAGTTTGTTCAGTGTCGAGCACCAGTGAAATTGCCAAGTGAAAACAGTGATGTTGTCGACTTACATTAATTGGATTAATCATGAGATTTGAGATCTCTGGCCGACTTAGTTAATTTTATTGGGATATGTAATGTTAATTAAAGATTGATCGATGTCGTTTAATGTATGGGTAACTATAATTAATGCATTGTTTCAAGCTTTAATTAGAGACTACTTTGGAGAAGTAAATGTAATGTAATGATGGAATGATCCATTGGATCTTACCTAACCTAAGATCTACGATCTTGATTAAGCGACAAAGATTTATCTGACCTAGACAGAGAGGTATATGATAACCTCAAGGGGTTATTCATTAAGTGTGGAAGGTGATAGATGTATGCAAGAGGTTTACATGGTTGATTTACTGATTGGCATGACCTAGCAGAGAAGGCTGAATACAGAAGTAGAGAGTTGCATGTGTGATTGCTTGACGGATTTCCAAGTAGATCAGAAGATTGAAATGACAATGCAAGCCATCCAGTAAGTTAACATCAGAGCTGTAATTGGATCTAAATTTGCAAAGTAAGTTGTATGTATCAGATCACAACTGCTGATTACTTTCTAACCATTGTATCAGTTAAATCCTTTAACAAGGGTGACCTAAAATTAATTTGTATAAATCCTCTAACAAGGTGACATTCAGGTGGAATGTTCTAAGTCCTTTAACAAGGCCACTCCTGACAGGGTGATTAAATCCTTTAACCAGGTCACACCTAACAGTGTGTTATTATAACCTTTAACAGGGTTGGCTCCTCACAGAGCTCACTTCAAAAGAGTGAAATTGGGTAGCATGTTACTAGTGGTTTTTCCCATATTGGGTTTCCACGTTAAAACTTGTGTCAACTTGTGTGAATGCTTATGGTTTGTTTTACTATTATGCTTCTACAAGCTAATTACATTAGATAGTAAACTACATGATTAAGTTGTTGACATATGCTACTGCTGCCGAGTAGATCTGAAATACAAAAAGTTTTATTTGCTACATCTAGACCTGAGGATAACTGACTCACCTGTCCCCTCTCAGTTATTCTAAATTCATTCTAACAGGTTATGCTCTTGAAATAGTAAAAGTTATAAACACATTCAAAAGGGTAAATATTAGACAATGAATAGTAAATATCATTTTATAGAAAAAAATTCTAAACCAAGCTCCTTCCTTTAGTTCTTCACTTCCTTCCTATCATCTTGATTTGATGTACTTATGTTATTAAGACCATTTTTTCTAAATCTAATTTTCACTTTTTTTCTTTAGAGTGACTTTTTGCAATACACTGTCATTGATGTCAACTCAATGGATTTAGTTGTTAACTTAATGGACATATTGTTGGTTGGGGTGTCCTTCATGTCAACCTAATGAAAAAACAAAGATGAATATGGATCAGATGGAGATGAGAGATTGTGCAGCTAGCATCAAGCATGGAGCTGAATGTTGAAGAGATATGAAGCTAGTTGTTGAAGACATATAAAGTTGGTTGTTGAACACATGTGGATTTTGATCATATGTGATGCAGCCATGGGATGGAGGGATCTCAAAGATATCATTCCAACTATGTAACAAGAGCCACACATCATAAACAACACTTCAAGCAACAACAAAAGATTGAGAGAATGCAAGATCCAATTTTTGCATTAACACGAATTCATGAAATTACATAGAATTGTCCAACAACATGCAGGCTTACATTCCAAGCATACATACCTAATTATATAAATAAATATGAGATACTCTTCATTTCTAACCCTCGTGAGGTTAATCTAACAACTCTCACTTCCTAAAGAAACAATTACAACATATACATAGACAATCACAATACAACCAAGTCAGCCAAGATTGATCACATTCCCCAACATGGGAAAATGTATCATGCAAATAGGTCAAGACCCAAATCATGAAGCACTCCTCTAGGATAATGTTAAATGTAGTACACATGAAGAGGTAGGTCGGTCACAAGCCCACAATCAATGAATGATATTCCAAGAGAGTGCACAAACCAAGGAAAAGGTTCACAAAATCAAAAATCTCCAACAAGCCATGAAACGTGAAGAACAAATAGGTCCAGGCCAAAATCAAAGAAATCTCCATCCAAAAAGAATGCATTGAGGTGTGAACCAAGATGAAGGTTCAAAATGATGCTAAGAACATTCCACAAGGTTCGTGATAGGAAATATGCCAACTTGAAGGTACGTGAAAGAAAACACAGAAAATAGGAACAACTAAAAATAAATATTTTTGGTTGATCCAAGATTTCCAAGAACCCAAGGATGCTCCTGCATCATACACCTGGGGTTAATGAAAAGATATCCTCTCACTTTGATGGTACCATAGGAAAACCATGAAGGTCTACCTTAGCCTGAGAAATCCAACAAGAATCTTCAACTAGTTTGTTTTCCCATTTCACAAGATACTCAAAGTACTGCCTTCCTCTGGTGATTTTACTGATTCTACGGTCGAAGATGTCTTCAATCTCATCCAAATATTATTTATTAAACTTCTTTTCAAAGTCTAATCCACTATCATCCCTTAATCTTGTCTCATGATACTCATAGAGGTCTGCAATATTGAATATAGGTGATATATCCATATTCTCTGGTAACTCAACTTCATATGTGTTGCCTAAATCAAATTTATTCAAGATCTTACAATGTCCAAACTTCCTCATCCTCAGTTTATTGTATGTTCCAACTATAAATTGTCTCCAACTTGAAATTCCTTATGTCTTCTCTTCTCATCTACCTTCTCTTTATACTTCTGGCTCATTCCTTCCAAATGTTGCTTCAACTAAACATGTAAAGACTTCATGTGTTCTAGAAATTCTTTAGCTTGTGTACTTATCTTGCCTTCATGACTAAGGTCTTTTAATTCAGATACTCCTTTAGGATTCATTACTGTAACAATCTAAAATTTTGTTCTCCCTGTACTCTGATTTACTGAACGATTATATGCAAAATTTGTTTGTGGCAATATCAAATCCCAACTTCTAGTCTTCTCTCCAACCAAACATATTAGTAAATTTCCCAAACTCCTATTTACTACCTATGTTTGTCCATCTATTTGTGGTTGAAATTCAAAACTAAACTTCTGATCTATTTTTCAGCTTCCTCCAAGGTGTCTTCCAAAAGTAACAAGAAATCTAGTATCTCTATCTGAAACAATGCTTCTAGGTAATCTATTCAATCTCTCAATTTCTCTGAAGAATAAATATGCTACATGAACTCCATCTGATGTCTTCTTGCAAGGTATGAAATGTGTCAGCTTAGAGAACCTATCCACAACCACAAATATAGAATCACTATCTCTTTGTGTCTTTGACAACCCAAGTACAGAATCCATGCTAATGTCCTCCCAATGTCTCTCTGGCACTATCAATGATTTATACAATCCCACATTCTGACTACTTCCTTTTACAACTTGACAAACTCTACAACTCTGAACAAATCCCCTTACAACCTTATGAATCCGAGGCCAAAAATAATTCTCACTTACCAAAGCCATTGTCTTTTCAATACCAAAATGTCTTTCTAATCCTTCATAATGCTTCTCCTTGATTAAATTATCTCTCATGGAGCTTCTAGGTACACAATCGATTTCCTCTTAATAACATATCTTCCTCAATGAAATAATTCAACCACTTACTTTTGTCTACCACAATAGATGCTTTACAAGCTTTTCAAGGTTCAGAAAAATCATAATCCTCTTCATAAAAGATCTTCAATTCATCAAATCCTAACACCTTTATTCTCATCTCAGTCAACAAATTCCTTCTCCTGATCAAGGTATTGGCAACCTTATTTGACTTCCCACTTCTATGTTTCAAAAAAAAAGTATAACTCTGCAAGAATTCTACCCATCTCATATGTCTCTGATTCTACTTGCATTGACTATTCAAATATTGCAATTCTTTATGATCAATATGCAATACAAACTCCTTAGGCAACAAGTAATGTATCAAATTCTTCAAGGCTTGAATTATGGCATAGAATTTTTTATCACACATTAAATATATTTTCGTTGCATCATTCAAATTCTCACTGAAATAAGAAATAACTCTTCCTTCTTGACTCAATACTGCTCCAATTGTATTCCCACTAGCATCACACTCAACTTGAAATACTTTACTGAAATCATATAGGGATAACACAGGCTTTTCAGAAACCTTTTTCTTCAACAATCCAAAACTTCTATTTTCTCTGTGTGTCCACTTGAAATCCTTCCTATCTCCCCTCATCATCTCATTCATAGGACTACAAATTGAATTAAAATTCCTAATGAACTTTTGATAGGAACTAGCTAATCCATGAAATAATATTACCTCTCTAATTCTTTCAGGTATAGGTCATTCAACAATTTCGCTCACTTTTTCAAGATCCATCTTCAATCCTTCAGTTGATATCACAAAACCCAATTATACAAACTCTTTCTTCATGAAACTACACTTCTTGATATTTATCAAGAACTCCTCTTCTCTTAACCTCTGCAAAATTTCTCTCAAATACCACAAATGTTCCTTTTTTGTCTTATTGAAAATAAGAATGTCATCCAAATACACAATAACAAATTTACCTAAGAATTTATTCAATACATCATTCATCAACCTCATGAAAGTACTCGATGCATTAGTTAGTCCAAAATTCATCACCAGCGATTCATATAATCCTTAATTTGTCTTGAATGTACTTTTCCAATCATCACCTTCTCTGATTATGATCTAATGATAGCCACTCTTCAAATCAATCTTGGTAAAGTATCTAGCTCCACTCAAACAATCTATTATTTCATCGATCTTAGGCAAAGGTAATTGGTATTTCAATGTGATCTTATTTATTTCTCTTGAATCAGTACACATTCTCCACTATCCATCCTTCTTAGGTGACAACACTTCGAGTACTACACAAGGACTCAAACTTTCTCTAATCAAACCATTCTTTAATAACTCTTACACTTTTCTATTCAAATCTTCATTCTCTTTTGGTGTCATTCAATGTGCTACTTTATTAGGAAAACTAGCTCTAGGAATCAGATTCATGTAATGACCGATACTTCTCATAGGAAGATATCCATCTGACACATTATCTGAGATGATATCTATGTAATTTGTCAATAATACCCTTATATCATTTAGATGTTCTTCTTTTGGTCTCAATTCTACAATATTCTTAGGAACTAAAGAAAAAAAACACATTCTCATGCTTCATCCCATCCAAGAATTTTATTCTATGTATCAAACATATTCTAGCACTAGTACATACTTCACTCTTAAGAATTTATTACAAAGGTAAGAAATCATGCTTCATATCATTAGCCACAATAGTATATAGATTCCTCCTACCATCATGCATATCTTGTCTATCATGCTACCAAGGTCTACCCAACAAGATATGGCACACATCCATAGGCATAATATCACACAAAATTGCATCATGATAATTCCCAATCTTCAATTTAACCAAACATTGTTTGCCTACCAATACCTTGTGTTCATCCTAGATCCATGCTATCTGATAGGGCTTAGGATGCTTCAATCTTTGTAGCTTCAGTTTTCTCACCATCTCTTCTGAGGTTAGGTTATTAGAACTACCGCTGTCAATGATAAATTTTCAAACTTTAACATCCACTTTGCATCTTGTTCGAAACAAATTATTCCTCGACAAGGGCTCCTTCTCCATCTGAACATGATATAGAGTTATTCTCATTTTTAGGGATTCTCCCTTTTATGCTTGACTATTTTTTATTGATCTAGTAGATTCCTCTTCCTCAACAAATGTTTTTCTTTTCCTACTCTCTGCTCTCATTTTAGAATTTCCCTATTTGCACTTGAAGTCTCGGTGTCCTTCCCCTCCATACTTAAAGAAAGTACCTCTAAAAAATCTCTTTTCATCTCTTCTATAACTTTCATTTCAGTATCCATCTTATCCTCCATTTCAATATGAAATTCTATCATCTCTTCTATAAGATCCATCATCCTTGTCTTTTACTTTGCCTTTGTTCTGATCCACAAAAGATCGACCACTTCTTCCTCTCTAAAATCTTCCTCCTCCTCCTCTTTGTCTTTTCTCTTTTATTTTGTTCAACTTTAAGTGCCCATTGGTATGCTTCTTCCACACTATGCAACTTAATGAAACTGATCTCATGTTATATAAATATCCTCAAACCATTCAGTTATCTAGCAACTTGTTCCACTTTATCCTCAGTATGTCTAGATCTAATTTTCAACTTGTAGAAATCTTTTGTATACTCCACACTTAATTCCTTCTGTTTTAGATTCTGCAACTTTTAGAACATATTCACATGATAATCTGCAAGCAAAAGCTTGTCTTTCAACTTATTCAATATTCTATCCCAAGATTTGATCTTCTCTTTTCCTCTCCTTTGTCTATTGTTCTACAAGTTTTCCCACCATAGTGATGCATGTCCTTTCAATTTTATGCAAGCATACTTCACCTTCTTGTCCTCTTTAGTGCCTTCAAATTCAAAGTACTTCTCCATCTCTATGATCCAATTGATCAATTAATCTAAATCGAATTTACCTTTTTAATTTGGTAGATTAAAATGAGGTTTGTTTCCAACACTCGTTAGGTCTCTAATAAACCTATCATCCCCTTGATCAAGTTATGGTTGATCTTCATTATCGGGTGCATCATTTTGTGCCTCCTCTCCTTCATCATCACTCTCATCTTATATATGTCAACCTCTTTTCTAGTGCACTTTAACAAGATCTAGTCAGGCATAAATCTTCCTTAACATATCCAACATAATAGGATAAGCATATCTCCTTACACCTCTAGCATTTTTTCCTCAAACTATCTTTGTGCAAGTCCTCTGCAATTTTGGTTCAGATCCTCTCTCTACAACCCCACATCCAATACTTTTAGGGCTTTGCAACCTTGGGAACAAAACCTCGAGAACAAAGATTCACCACCACACAAATTGAAACTTTCTTTGATACCACCTGACACACCCACATGATGGAGGGACCTCAAAGAGATCAATCCAAATGTGCAACAAGAGTCACAAAGTGGGAAAAACACTTCAAGCAACAATAAGAGATTGAAATAATGCAACATCCAATGTTCACATTAACACATATTCATGAAATTACATAGAATTGGCCAGCAACATGTAGTCTTAAATTCCAAGCATACAAGACTGATTACATAAATAAATTTGAGCTACTCTTCATTGGTAACCTTTTTGAGGTTAATCTAACAACTTTCACTTCCTAAATAAACAATTACAAAATATATATAGATGATCATATTACAACCAAGCCAACCAAGATTAGTCACATTCCCCAACATGGGAAAACATAACGTGCAAATAGGTCAAGACCCAAATAATGAAGCAATCCTCTAAAAAAGATGTTAAATGTAGTGAACATAAAGAGGTAGGTCAGCCACGAGCCCACGATCACTAAATGATACGCTAAGAGGGTGTGCAAACTAAGGAAAAGATTCACAAGATCAAAAACCTCCAACAATCCATGAAACGTGAAGAACAAATAGGTCCAAGCCAAAATCAAAGAGATCTCCATCCAGAAAGAATAGATCAAGGTGTGAACCAAGATGAAGGTTCAACATGATGCTAAGAACATTCCACGAGGTTCGTGATAGGAAATATGACAACTCGAAGGTATGCGATAGAAAACATAGAAAACAGGAACAACTGAAAAGAAATATTTTTGGTTGATGCAAGATTGCCAAGAACCCAAGGATTCTCCTGCATCAATATGGATGCTAATCATTAGACATATGAAGTTTGTTTTTGAAGACATATGGATGTTGATCATATGTAGGTAATTGTTGAAGACAAGCATAGAATTGTAATTTTAATGAGTTGGTTGTTGAAGACATAGAATAAAGTTATATGGTTGAAAAAGTATAGTATGTTTTCTATCTTTGATGAGTTGGATAATTGAAGTAGTATAGTTTTTGTATTTTATGAAAACCTATGGAGAAGTAAGATGAAAATTGTGTCAATTCATGATAAAGGAAGAAAGTGCAATTGTTGAGTTGTGTGTTGATAATTGTGTTAACTCATGATAATACTCATGGATCAAGTATATTTTTTAGATGGAATCAACCTATGTCTAGATGACTAATGTTCTTGGTTGGTCTCAAAATGGTTTTTGATTAGATGTTCATGATGTTTTTTGATCAAAATGGATATCAAAATATTACGATTAATAGATTTTTGTTGTACCAGTGTCAATATCGAGCTAGCTAAAGGATTTTATTTGTAATTATTTGGTCTAAAAGATATCTTTATGTGAATTTGTAGTTGTGTTCACAAATCTTAGAAGGTTCCAAATATAAATTTTCATGAATTGATTCATTCTTCAGTGAAAGTTAGAAATTATTGTATAACAAACTGTATCTTTGATAATGTTGTAGATTTATTGGAGAAACAAGAATGCTCCACATTTTTCTACATTTTATTCTATGATCTTGTAGCTTGGGGAATGTTCTTATATTTTTTTGTATCTTACTCCCCTCCAAGTTACTTATGCTCAGTTGTAATCCAAGTAGAATTCTAATTGCTATATCTCAAGATCAGTTGACTAGTTGTACATGGCATTTATTTTTAAAGCTCGGTTTGTTTATGCTAGCTTGTCTAGACCTAATTACATATATGGATGGTGTTGGAATATTTCTAAATTCCATATGAATTTCTTTTTTGGTTTATGTATTGTTTCCAAATTATTCACATACTCTTTGGTGATTTAATTAGATGTTAAAGGATATGTGGTTGTCTGGATGGGTGATTGTGGCATTGATTTGGGCTTTGTGCTAGCTTTGAGAAGTGTGTCTATGAGCTTTGGCTTTTTTCTATCCCTTGGATTGTCCTTCTTAAATTTTTATTCCACCGTAGAGGTTTTTGGAGCCAACCTATATGGTTGTTTCATGTTTCATGTTTATACATTTCATCATGGCCTACTTGGAGAAACTTATTTGATCTTGTAGTAAATATAAATGAAAGATCAAATCATCTAGAAGTGTGTGAAAGTTGGATAAGTTTGATAAAGTGTGAAGTGTGTGATCTATAATGCTTAATGATCATTGGAAGTACTAAGCTAAATCTATCTACATTTAGAAGGGTTCGAAGTATTCCAAAAGCATTGTGTTAAATGTTGCTAATGGCCATTTTTGTTGTGGTTGGCATATTTCTATTTATTATATCATTGTGAAGTTGTAGCCTCATTTTCTAATTGTTATCATAATCAAGGAGGAGTGAACTTCTCTTTCCATAGTCATCAAACCTTCATTTCAATTAGTAGTTGCTTCCTTGAGTTGCAACCCTGAAACAACTTGTGTGAATTTTTCATATATTGAATTTTTCATATATTGTGAGAATAATCTCACCTTCATTTTTACCTTAATGGGTTTTCCGCATAAATTTGGTGCTCACTTGTGCAATTGTCTGGAATTATTTGTTCTTTTATTTCTTCATTATTTCTAATACATCAAGTAAAGTTTTTAATATAATGATCAATAAAAAGTTTAAGATTTCATTATACAACTAATTTACACCCTTGACCCTCTCAATTGTCTTTTGGGTTAAATAATTACTATCAAAGCTTGGTTCCTTGGAGAAAATTATAATACTTTAGGAATATCTTGGATGACAAATGAGGGCTCTAACAAGGCACCTATTTTTGATGGAAAAAAATAAAAAATTTGATGATTGAGGATGGAAACTCATCTAACTTCCTTAAAATATGGATTTTGAAAAGCAGTCAATGATGGATATGTCCTCCTACTGGTTCATCATCTAATATAGCAAAGATTTTAAAAGCTTGTGAGAATTATGGAAAAGAAAAGAATTTCATTTTAAGTGGATTAATATTATTTGAACTTGTGAAGGTTATGCATTCCAACTTCGATAAGGATGTTTAGGAAAATTGAGAAGCATCTATTAAGGAGACAATAAGGCGAGACAAGGAAAGTTGTAAACCCATAAAGGAAAATTTAAAAACATGAAGATATTAGAGGATTAATACATCATTGGTTATCTTCTCTGGATGGGTGGAGTTTTCTACACCATTAGAGGTCTTAGAAAAGTACTTAAAGAAGAAAATTTGGTTTAAAAGCTACTTATACCACTTCCAAAATCCTATAGTTCTAAAGTGTCTTCTATTGAGGAGGCTAGCGATCTAAAAAAATCAATGGGTCAATTATATGGTAAACTTGTTGGTTTTGGGGTGAGATAATTTTTTAAAGGTCCTAAGAGTGAAGAAAATTTCAAAGTCTATAGAAAAGAAAACCATGATAAATTTGATCAGAGCAATTATTTTGATGAAGAAGAAGAAAACTTTGTCAAAATATTAAAAATGAGTACTAGCAAATATAAAGGTAAGTAACCCTTCAAAGATTTCAATCGTGGATAGATTGGTCATTATGCTTTTACATGTCCTTTAAGAAAATCATATAGCTATCACAATAATTCTAGAGAAAAAAATTTCAAAAGAAGTTTTTTTATGCCAAAGAAGATAGTTATTCATCAGAAGATGAGAAACCTTCACACCCAATGATTATAGAAAAGAATCTCTTTTTATGGTTCTCAAAGTTGGAAATAATTTTGTTAACAATAACAGATGTGTAAAGAAGTTTTACACTCTACAAGATGGTAATAACATTGAGATATATATATTTACAAGCTTTCATACAAAAGAGGAGACAAATTCTTGGGTAATTGGTAGTGGGTGTCGAAATCACATTGTTGTTGATAAAAGAAAATCATGAATCTTAAAAAACGGGGTGGAGGATTAGTCAAGTTTGGTGATGAAATTCTTCGGAGAACTTGTGCAAAAGGAACAATAAACATTGATATATAGCATAATATGGATGGTGTTCTCTAGGTCAAAGGTATCAAGCATAATATTCTCATTATAGGACATAAGTTCAAAAAAAGATATAATCTTACATTTTATCAGGGTGGTTGTGAAATAAAAAAAGAAGACTCTAAAAAATTGGTGGCATAATGATCTATGACTTATGGAAATATATACCATCTAAAGGATGCAAATAAAAAAATGTATCTTTTGACACAGTAAAAAGCTAGTCATTTATGGCATAAGAGAATGGGATATAATAATTTTGATAGACGTGTAAAGATAATCTCTACGCATACAATGAAAGATATGTCAAAGATTGTTAACCATGCAAATACATTATGCAAGGAATGTTAGTTTGGAAAGTAGACAAAGACAATTTTCAAGATCAAGGATCAATCTACCACAATACTTTGGAGTTTATTCATACTAATCTATGCAAAACCACCAGAACAAGAATTCTCAAAGGTGACATGTATTTCATGTTAGTTATTGATGATTTTACTGGGATGGAATTGGTAACATTTCTTGAAGAAAAATCAGAATCATTTGATATTTTTAAGCCTTTGCGGTAATGGTTAGGAATGAAATAAATTTTAAAATCAAATTTCTAATATCTAATAGAGGAGGAGAGTTCACTTTAAATGAGTTTGATAGATTTTGTGAAGATCATGGAATAAAAAGGCATCTACATGTTCCTATAACTCCTCATCAAAATGGAGTTGTGGAAAGAAAGGATGGATCTATCCGAGAGATGGAAAACCCATGTTGAAGGAATCTAACTTGTCTAATACATACTAAAAAGAATAAATGCAAACTATTTTCCACATTCTAAACAAAGGTCTACCAAGAGTAAACAACACTAGGACCCCTTAGGAGCTATGGTATGGAAGGCATGCTATTGTCAAATATTTTAAAGTGTTTGGTAGAAAATGTTATAATAGAAGAGATGAATAATATTTGGGAAATATTGAATCTAGATCTATTTAAGGGATCTTATTTGGTTACTATCTATGAAGCAAGGCCTATAGATACTATAAAAAAGTCTTTAAAATGTGATTGAAAGTGCAAATGTTAGATTTTATGACGAACTACATTAAAACACATGTGAAATAAAATGCTATGATTCAAATGAACCCTCATGCATAGAAGAATAAAAAGAACCTATGGTAAAGGAAGAAGCTTTATATAAAAAACTTAAGAGACCTACCAAGTATGTTTAGATGAACCATTCAAAAATCACATTATTAAAGAAAAAAATGAAGGTGTGCAAATAGGATAAGAGGTACAAGGGAAAATGAACAAGAAAAATTATGCTTACTATCAAAGATAGAACAAAGGAAAACTAATGATGCAAGAAAAGATGAAAGTTGGAGAAAAAAATGGAAGAAGAACTCAATTAGATTGAAAGGAATTAGAATGTGAGCATAAAAAACTAGGGCATTTAGAAATTATTTGAAATGGTAAGGAACAAAGAAAGATTGGTATGAAAAAATATATGTTTAGTTGTGATTGTCTGGTTGTTATTGATGGAAAATATGTGGTATGGAGGTATTTGGGTTTTCTCAAACACTGTGGTCTGGAAGTATTTGTTGGTGACATGATCAGGTATAGTTGTTTGTCAGGGAGAAGGAAGTTGGTCCATAAGAAGTAAGGTTGTGTCAAGGAAATGTTAGTGCTATAGAACAATGGAAAACAGGTATGTATCTAGTGCTATAGAATAGTGGAAGATAGGTATGTATTATGGAGATCATGTGATCATGATGGAATAATGTTTTTCAGTGCTTCATTATTATATTATTAGGTCTAGAGGTCAATGGTTCAACATTAGAGATATACAGTTGAAGGTTCAGTAACAAAGATATACAATTGAAGTTGATAGTTATTCAATTGTATTTTCTAAAAGGTTTCTGATTTGGAAATAAAGGTTGAAGATGTGAAAATGTATATGCAAATATGATTTTAATTATAGTCTGGTATTGGTCTTGGTTGTGGTGTTTCATGGTGGTCCAAAAACTATTTGTGGTGATCTAGAAATAGTGTTACCAAGTGATGCATTCATGATCAATTGTTGTTATGGTCTAGAAATATATTTGATGGCTTATGACATGGATAATTGGAAAGTGATATGGCATATGACATGGAGTGTAGATGTCATTTTAGCATATGGAGGTTTAGATATAGTTGGCCAGTGATGTAGATCTTTGGGCAGTGTGATGCTACACATTTGAGATGACTATGGAAGTTGTTTTGATGATTGTGGATCTAGTATTGGACAATGTGTAACATGTTCATGGCTCCCTCTTTCTCTCCTAGAGTGGATCATGCTTCATGTTTTTGGTTTGGATATTTCATTTAATTATTATTTCTTATCCAAATGGGTTCATGTTATGTGTGACGTGTATTGTATTTAATGTTTATCTCTTATCCAGATGGGTTCATATTATGTGTGACCCATATTTTGGTCCAGATGCTCTTGGCATGAACCTTGTTGTAATTTGTTGTTGAAATGGTTGAATTGTATTTTTATTTTAGTTTGCCTTTTGCATATCTTACCTTATTGTAATTTTATTGACCTATCTTGTATATAATTGTAGTATGTTCTTTGGAAAATAGTAGAGTGAAGTGTGTGAGAAAGTCAATATCTATGAGAAAAGTTTTCTGAAGAGAAAAATTCAGTTTATGTGGTATCTATTTGAGACTGTGGGAGAGAAGAAAAGGAAGTGATAGTGTGTTAATGAGGTTGACAGAGTTGTGTAGGATATCTTTATTTTCAAGAGAAGATCTTCTTATTTATTGAGAAGATTTGTATGTACCTTGTCCCTAGGATAGTGAGTCTTCGGTGCACAATTTCTTTTTTGTATCTTTCTAGTTTGGCAATGAGCCTATGTTGCAAGTTCAAAGTAGTGAGATCCTATATATATTTTGTCGTATGGGCACTGAGCCTCTTGTTGCAAGTCTGGAGAAATGAGCTCCTACTTTCTTAGTAATCAGACTATATATTAGTGATTTATCTTTGTGGGCAAGTTCTCGCCATGCTTTTTCCTGGTTTGGGTTTTCCACATATAAAAATATTGGTGTTCATGTGTTGTTTTTAGTTTATTATTTCCTGAATGTGTTATGAGGTGAATATTAAAGATAGTTGATTAATTAAGTGATATTTTGGTTTATGTTGATTCACCCCCCAGCATTTAGAGTGTGTTCAACATTTATCAAGTAGAAGGAATTTATTTTTAAGAGACCATTGATATGGTGGCTAGGATGGAAGCAATTAGGATGTTTCTTGCTTTTTATTTCCATAAGAACTTCATAGTATATCATATGGATTCCATGTTTGTCTTTTTAAATGGTGATCTAGATGAAGAAGTCTATATTTAGAAGCCTAATGGATTTCAGTTATAAGAAGACACTACCAAGGTTTGTTAAATTATGAAGTCTTTCTATGAACTTAAATAAGCTTCTAGGTCTCAATATTCAAGATTAGACAAGTATCTACATCAATAAGTATACAAGAAAGGTACCATGGAAACCAATATTTATATTAAACAGAGGATGAAAGAATTTCAATTATTTTATATGTTGATGATATAATCTTTGGTGGAGATGATATTATGTGTAAGAATTTTTCTGAAGAGATACAAAAAGAACTTTAAATGTCTATGCTAGGTTGTCATTATTTCTTGGACTTCAAAATAATCAATTAGATAATGGTATCTTTACCTATCAAGACATGTATGTTAAGGAGATGCTAAATCTTTTTTCTGGAGGATTGCAAACCAGTGAGCACCCCTATCTCTATTGGTTGTTACTTAAGCAAGGATGAGGATTTCATTGGTATTTGGTGTTGTTATTGATGTCAACACATGATGTTGAGAGCTTGATAATGATAATGATATGTGTTGATGATGATATTTCCTAATGGAAGTTGGTTTTTTTTTTCCTTTTTTGTCAACCCTCTTCTTGTTGTAGTTATGAGACTATGAGTTGAGATGTACAATTGATGATTGTGTTTTCAGTCCTCTAAAGACATATTTATGGAGTTTTATAGGTTATATACCAAATGAATTTCTTCTCAAGATTTGGGATTGTAACCACCCCAATTTGGTCTGCTTTGACCATAGACCCTATTTTCCCTAAGTGTGATCATACCCCCAATTATTTCCAGACAACTCTTCAATCGGCTGACATAATTCATATGGATCAGATTTAATTTCCTAAGTAATTTAATCACTCAAATTTATTAATCACTTTAGCCAATCAAATCAATTCAAAAAAATTCAATCAATTCAAATCAATACCTGGCTAAGGTAATTAATTTAAAAGGAATTAATGAAATCTTAAATATACCTCATCACTTGCAAAATCAATTCCCTAGCCTAATTGATTCAATTTGGCTATAGTCCTAATTAATTATTACAAAGCAATCAAAAGCTTAAATGATTAATTAAAATCCCTATTATTGAGTGAATATGTTATTACAACAATTAATTTCATTAATATTCCCACTAACCTAACCAATCTCAACTACCCAACCATGAGTTCAAACTCATCCCAACCTCTTCTCACATGCTAATTCTTCTTAATTATCTAATTAACCCTAATTATCTAATACCCCCTCCACTCATTCTCTCTCCTCCCATCTCTATCTCCTTAATCACCCATCTTAAGCCTTAATCCTAATTCTAAGCCACCCTTAAGCTTGTCACATTCCTAAATCTGTGATTAGGAATCCAACCCACTTGAGAAAGTCAATTTTCTCAAGCATGACTCCCTCTAAGTCCGCCTTCTCAAGCTTGGACTTACACCCCTCACCATGCCTCTTAATTTCTCTCATTAATGCATCATTAATGGAGATTCCTTCCACCATGCCTCATCAATGCCTTTGGCATTAATGCCTCTTATACCTCATTAATGGTTTTTACACCTCCATTAATGAACCTTGTCCCCTCTCTCTCTCTCCCCATTTCTTCTATAAATAGGATGGATTTTGAGCTCAAATGACCGTTAATTTTAGAAGCCCTTAATTTTTGAATGCATTCTTATAATGCTCTTAATTTTGAAGAGTTGAAAGCATTGTTATGCTACTCATTTTCATATAGATTTATATTGCATCATAGTTTTGATATCTTGTATTGTTATAATCTTCATTTCTAGAGCTAGGATGCATGTTTCTTAAGCATATTTCTTATGAATTTGATCATATTTAGGATTTATAATTTTATTTGAATCTTCCATTCTTAGGTTGTATATGTCACTGAAATATGCATAATCTGAGGGCTATTATGTCATTTTTCATACTCCTCCTAGATAGGAAGCAATAGATCAATTTTGGTGATTGATATGCTTGCTAATCCCTTGTTTTCACTAATGCAATGATGTATTGAAGTGTTGTGTCTCTCTTAACAGGTACAAAAATCACACACACAGGGATGTTGTAAATGGAATAAATTTATGTAGGTTTTATCTATGTCGTGTTGTTTGTGAGATATTTCTGGCCAAAAGTATTATAGTAGGAATCATATGTTTGTTGATGATTTGAGTTAGAATTAATATGAGGATTATAAGAATGAAATTTTCAAGATGAGAATTAGAAGAATGAAATGTAAATATGAGGATTATAAGCATGACATTATTAAGATGAGGGTTAGAAGTATGACACTAGAACAATAAAAAAATATTGTTGATGAACAATAGAGGTGTTTTGATCATTGAAGAATGTTAAAAAGTGTGTGTAGAGAAGTTCTTTAGTATCTTCTTGGAAGAATGCTTTGAATTAATCCATGCTTATTGGTATGAATTTTCAGTCTAGAACATAGATTTTTACTTTTATCTTTTCAAGTCCCTAGTGTTGCAGCTGAAGGTTCAAAAGAATGCAACATGATGACATTTTTTGGACTCTATCAGGACTCGTTTAGGACTTGATATTTCTCTACATCAATTTTCGTAGTGTTGTGGTTTGGAGGGAATGTTCATAATGTTTGTGTAATATCTCAGTTTAATTATCTAATATAATTTTTTACTACAAGTAACTTTTTGATGACATGCTTCATGATTTTGTTTCCTGGCTTTCTAATTATGAAGAACTCTATGTTAAATTGGTTGTCGTAGCTTGAATCATTGAGGAAATATGATACATGTTTTTAGGAATAATAATTGATGTTTAAGGAACATCTATGTGTGATCTGCATAATATTATGTGTGCTCTTTGGTGCATTTCATTGTGTCTAGAGTTGGTCCACATGGTTATTTTTGGCTATCTAACTGACAAAGTTTGTTCTCTTGTTTATACCATGTTCATAATTGCAGTGGATAATGTATTGAGTTTTTCTTGGGTAACACCTTACTATGAAAAGATCTTCATTAAGTGGTTTTATATTTAAGATGTGTTTTGGGCTAACTAATTGTTGGTATATGTTACCCTACTCCGAACATTGTAATAAGCGAGCCAAGTGTGCATATTGTTTGGGATCACATTGGATATTGTGTTATGATTTTTAGGTCCTCTCTATCTCCTAGATTGGACCACTTTGACTAGTACTATGTTTTGATGGAAAACTTATGTGGAAACTAAGAATGGAGGCACATTTATAATCATTAGGATTTGGTGTCTTGAAATCTGTCAAATTTGGTTATACTTTTCCTGCTAGTCATCCTTCTAAAGCTGCAAAAATTAGGAAATATGAAAACAATGGAAAAACAAGAAATGGACTTGTAAATGGACTTTTAGATCCAAAACTTGTTATGCTGATACAAGAAGCAAATTAGCTTATGCTACATCAAAATATTTTGATTGTGACTTGGCCCTCATGAAGAAAAATATAATATATAGTAGATTGGCCACCATGAAAGAAGATACAATAGATTAATTTTTTTATTTTCTAAGAAATACAAGTGATATAGATATAATATCTCCCTCTTAGAATGGAACATGTTGAACAGAGGTGAATAAAATTCATTCTATGGAGATGAAATATGTTGCTGTATGTAAACAAAGTGATATGTCTCCATGTAATTTCACCCTAAAATAGGTGACACGTGATATCCACAACATCAACAAAACAATCAGAGACAAAGGAATTTAATTGATCACAATTTTTTTTAGTATATAGTTGCATATGGGTGTTTCATCATAGTGCTAAATTTTTCAAATTTGAAGAGGACATGAAGGCAAAGATAAAATAAAAATTTGGGTCAACATGAAAGAAGGCCTGAATTCCCCAAATGCTTTGTATCAACCCTGAATTTCAAAAGTCAAGATGCACCAAATAGAATAGCAGGATAAAAAATAGAGGAAGTTTACAAAACTCAACCACCTATTTTCAACTACCAATGGAGTAACCTGGGTCCTTTGGAGGAATGACATTAGAAGAAAAGAATGAGGTAACATAGACATGTACACTCTAATTTATAGATAAATAAGAGAGAACTACGTCAAAGATCCTCCACTAACAAAGTCTCATCCTACCAATATTAATCATATGGGAGGGGGCCAAGGCTAAAGAGTAATGACTACTAAGGAATCCCTACACACCTCACTAATAGCCAAAGCCAATGATGATGTTTCCTCAATGTTTTCATCCAAAATCTCCTCTCAAGAAAGAGTGAGGGATTATGTGAAGATCGCTTTAAATAAAATAACCTCAAGAGAGTAAAAAATGGGCTCATTGTAGGATCCATACAAATCAACTTTGGGTAAGAATGGAGGAGATACATCATCTACCTTTGTGAAAGGGGTGATGAAAAAATAAGGAGAAGAGGGATAATTCTTCACAATAAGTACAAATGTAGATAAGGGATGTACACTAGAATATATTTATGATGGAAAAACTATGGAACAAGTCTCTACTCAAAATTTCTCTTAAAATATGGAGGAGATACCTTGACATCTAGTGTAGCATGCCTAAGGACCCTTAGAAAGTTTGTATGAGGATCAATAGATGGTGTAGGTTGGGTAGACATAATTGTACTTGACACCACGTATGTATATAGCACATCGACTAACTAGAAAAAAGGTTGGATATTAGGAAGCAAGGTGATGAGTGTAGATTTCAAGGATGGAGAAATAAAGACATGAACCCATTTAGAGTGAGGCCCGCCAATAACCCCTAAATAAGTGAAAAGTATAACTAAGGATGAGTAATATGAGATATGAATGCAACAACATGAGAAAGTGTATATGCAAGTAGAATGAACATAGGGGCCAGTGAATCACTCTCTTCCTTTGTGAAAATGTAATGCTCTAATACCGTCACTCACCAATGTAGCTTATGCTCACACACAAGTTGGTTTCAATGTATGGTAGACCAGCATGTAAAGCCTACAAAGGATTAGTTGCACATTGTTCCATGGGGAGATCGTTGATTCCATAACTGGAACAGAGGTATTCCACATTGATGAAGTAGGAGGTTCTATCAAAGCGACAACTAGACTTAATCATGGGTTCCCTTCCCTAATTTTCTTTGGGAGCAATCAAAGGAGAAGGCGTACATAAGAGGTTGAGAAAAAAGAGAAAAGGGAGATGGATGAGCATGCAGTAACCTATTAACCTTACCATAGATGGAAGAGTGAGGGATTTTTTCAAGGATAGGAAGTTCAAACGTATGGGGAACCTTGGACTTTTGTAGCATAAGTGTCACTCCTTTGTCTTTGTTAGGTGAAAGTAAAGGAACATGAGACACTGCTATAAATTGAAAACTATTTGGAATTTGAGGTAGTTTACCATAAGGAACATGATTTCCCTGTTAGTATATAGAGGAACTCAGGAGGGTGAATCAATGTAAATAGGTAATGAACCAATTCAACCAAGAATCAGATTAAGCTTTTAAACATTTTCCATACAACAAGACATGCAAGTGAAACTATTCAATATAAGTGAAAAATTCAAGCATACAAAAAGCATAACACATAAAACCACTATTCTTATCATGGAAAAAGAGGGAGAAAATCATGGTGGGGATGGAACCCAAAATAATCTTGACTACAGTAAAAAGAGTTGCCCAGTTAGGAGCTTACAATACCCTATTAAAGGCTCATCCGGTTGAGAGTGACTAGTACCTTGTTAGAAGTACAATCAAACCTGTTAGGATCTACCTCACTAGAGGATTTAGAAATATTTCTCATAAGTCACCCTATTAAGTATTTATACAATGAGACCTATTAAATTCCACCTTGAAAAGGGATTTAACCTGATAACCTATTAGAGTTATCCTTGAGCAATGAACTCAAATTATTGATATGGGAATCACACTGCTTTCCTGTTAGATCCAATCCAATCTTTGAACCTAATGCAATGTTTTGTATCTATCTCTAAATGCAACCACTAATAATACAATATTCAACCCTAAATCACACAATTTAGCTTTCCTTTATACTACTATTCTTAAGCCGGTTAAAAATTGAAAAACATCACACAAGTCAGCCCAAAATCGACACCAATCATACCTAACATGTCGGCCCAAAATGTAATACAAAATTTTATTACCAAACACCAACAAATAATCAATCACCTCGATCATCTGATCATCAAGAATCAATCGGTAACTCAATTGGTTCAAACTAAGCACATCATAAAAATAACAAATCACTCAAAACTTTGTGTTAACTGTTGCGGTCATTAAACTAAACTTATCTTATCAAAATAAGGCTCTAGTAATTATGGCACCACACAATGTACTCGCTATCTCAATCTTGACCCAAAATATTTCTTGTTACTATCTTCCTATTAACCTATCAAAACACTTAGCTTAATTTGCATTACTTATCCATCCATTCGATCGATAGTTGTAACCTATTCATCAAGTCTGATAGAGTTTCCATCAATGACAAAGTCATAAGCATCAAACACTACATCTCAACTCCAAAATCCATCATAATGCCAACAATATCCCCCTTTGACATTGATGGAAAGACATAGTGAAAATAACACATACATTAATCATAGACACATAGATGCATAGAATGAGTTTGTGTTCTTATGCACTACTCCCCCTTTGATCACTAAGCTTTATTTTCAATTCACCGATCACTCCTCCTTTGACAACAATGACAAAGGTACACAAATAAAATTCAAAAATGAAATCATCTTACCAATCACATCCTTTCAGAAAAAATCTAAAATTGGCTTTGGCTAACTCTAAAGAACTCTCCCATGACTAATGCAAGTTCTCCATGACATGAATCTGTCAATTTAATATAGAAGCTAACTCCTCCATAGATTCAAGTGTACTCATGTCTAGTAACCCAAGTGTCACCTCTGAATCTTTAACATTTTTTTGTATTACATCAACTGTAGGAATGAAATAAGTCTGAAACTCTAGTAAAGTAATGATTCTGTTATCTTTTTCTTCTTGTAATGTCTTCAGTGTCGCATTCTTGGATTTCACAAAAGGAAAACTTTGAAGAGAAAGAACACACATCAAGCACATCAAGAGAAGATTATTTAACTAATTTTAGTTGAAGAAGACAGAGAGTATTAACAGCTATATTTCTATTCTCGGAGCTTATCAATTGAAGTATAACGTTCGTATAAACATCCCAGTTCTTATGTCGGTTCTTTACTTTAGGACTGAACCTTATTATGGTTGATGTTTATTGAATTGTTTTTTTAGATTTTGATGGATAGAACATTTTGATAACTAATCTACCATGAAATTTAAGAAATTTGTTAGGAGGATTCCCGGTTTTAGGTTGAGGAAAGTGTTAAAGAAAAGACTTGTGTATGCTTTTAAGCTTGAGTGGGCCCAATCATTTGAAAGAATAATAGAGGACGGTAAAGCTTATGATTGTTATGTACACCTTGTAAATCTCTATCAAGAAAAATATAACTTAGAGGTTGAAAGAAATCCTCATTTTGAATAAATCATTGGTCATTTGATTTATTTGATTTTTCTAGCCATGGGATACTAACCTTTGATCATAAGCTTGGTATCATTGAAAAGAGAAAAAACAAAAAGAAACAAAAAAAAACTCGCTAAAATTTCTAAAAGGGGAACATTATAAATTTTCCTATCTCATGTGTGGCAACTTCATTTGAAAAGAATATTCTCTTATTTTAAAACATGGAATAATTACAAACCTTCATTGTTTGTGGACCAAGCTGATAGGGATATGCTCTCCCCTTAATTGGGTGATCAAAATACCAGACCAACCAAAGTCCCCTTAGTTAGAAAAGGTCATAGAATTAATCTCATGTGTGTGATAAACTTGAATATTTGGTGAGTTAGGGATATTCTCTCCCCTTAACTGGGTGACCAAAATATCAGACCCACTCAAAATATAATCTGCATTTCAATAGTGATTTTAATCTTTAGCGGGCCTGCCTCGTGAGTTTTTCCTTAACGAGGTCGATGAGAGGGAACGACCCAAGTGGGATACAACAAAAATTCATGGCATTCCACCCCACTAAAATAAAATGCATTCATCCTTAATGGGGTGATCGACAGAAAGATCTTGAGAATAGCCCTCTTCTAGTAGTCCTTCAGGATTGCGCAAAATTGTGTTTTTATGCAGGTGAGAGGCCTCTATAATGGAGATTATACTCAAATTTTTATAAATGGAATCATAATACAACCTTCATAGATAGGAAACCCACACATTTATCCATGGTCTATCAGTTATGGTGCAAGGTAATTGGGTCATCTCTTGAAGGTACTCATCATAACTGCTCCCCTGGTTGTTTGGAAAAAGGTTTTTGGAGGTGATTACCGAAAATACTTCCCTTACAACTTGAAGGCATTATTAAGTGTATAATTTTATGATCATCTCCACATGTGACTTACCTCTTTTCTAAGGGGGACACAGTGCATGAGGGTCCAGAAAATCAAGTTCGATTAATTTTGAGTTCATGACCCTATGACTGATACATTGAAGCCAAAATTTCCTTAGGTATTCTGCTTGAAGTGTATTTATTGTGTTATACAACTGGAAATGGTTCAATAAAATACATTCTTTGTTGTATAAATCTAAAAAAAAAACAAGTGTTTGATGTGTGTGTTGTGGTTGAAAGTAAAACTAAGAAATCATCCATCATCAACCAGAAAAACATGTGTTTGAAAAACTCCTACTTGTTCCCAACGGGTTATCAACTTGAATTTTTTGAACACGTGTTGTTTGCATCCTTAGGTGTTTAAGGATAATTGCATAATTATATTTCTATTTAAGAGTCATGCTGTAGAAAATCATCCAAATTTGAGAAAACAAAGAAACCTTGGAGCTATCGAACAACTTTAGAGTAAAAAGTTAGAATTGAGAAAAACATTTTGGATAAAAAATTACTAATCATCTCAAACAATCAACTTAAAAGTGTCATCAAATCAACATTGATTCTTGATCTTGGAAAGTTTAACATCAAGGAAATAAAAAATCCTTTCTCCTAGAACCCAAGAGATCAAAGTTAATCAAGATTCTTCATTATAGGGATACATCTTTTCCTATCTAGACTCCCTTTAGACATGCCTCATCTGCAACCATCAAATACAATTGGAACATTTGTTTATCCTTAATTGTAAAATCTCTATTACAATTTACTTGTAATTCAAAAGTGATTCAATAATAGTTTCATGCATGTAAGAAAAAGATCCTATAAATTCACAACTATTCGTAATCCCAATAGAGAAACTACTATAGTAGTAGGAACATCTCATGACCCATCACCGCAAGTTGATTCAACCCAACCAATTGATTCACAAAACTCTCTCAACATTAATCAAGAGGAGAATGAGTGAGCTAGGAACAACAACGATGAAAACAACAAAAACAACCACAACAATGAAGCTCATAATGAAGAAGAGGAAGAACTTATGGATGAAAGAGTACAAGAAGCATTACAAAATCCTAGATTTCAAAGGCTTATGGAGTGAGTGCTTGAAACAAATAAAGAGAGATATTTCATGACTCTAGCACAACAAGGGGTCAAGCTACCTTATGATTATAATGTCTCAACGCTCAAATAAAGAGAGGATGGGGTAAATACTATAGGAGTCTTAAACAGACACATCCAATCCCTCCAACATCAAATTGAGGATATAAAAAGAGGGACTTCACACAAGTAATACACTTTAGAAATCATTTTCCCTTATCTGTTTGACAAGACTTTGAATATGATACCCTTTCCACCAAATGTAGAATTGCCTAAATTTGAAAAATATATGGGTACAACAGATCCCCAAGACCAAATCAGAGAATTTTTTACCCTTAGTATGTAATTTATCCATGAACCCAAATATTTAATGTGATTGTTTCCACAAAGTTTAGGTGGCCAAGCAATGGAATGGTTCTCCAAATTTCCACTTGGAATCAGAACATTTGAAGACCTCGTTAGCAAATTTGTTGGTCAATATTCCTACAACATTGAAGATGAGATAAAAATGTTAGATCTTTGAAATGCTAGACAAAAGGAAGGTGATTCTTTCTTGACATACTTACATAGATGGAGGAAAATCTTTGCTAAGTATCCACGGACTATCATAGAAAAGGAAAAGATGGATATATTTATAAATACCTTGACTTGACAAATGAGCTTTAGAATCCAGTTGCAATGACCTATCTCTTTTGACAAATTAATAAAAAATGGCATTTCTATTGAGGATGCGTTAGTCAGAAATGGTGAATTGAAACTTTACAAGGACACTAAAAGCTCTACCAGTAATCAAAACAATAAAAATAACAATAAGAAGCCCAAATTTTGGACAAGAAACAAACACATTAGCAATAATGGGGTTGTAGATAACAATAATATGAAGCCTTCACAACTTGTCTTGAATTTTTTCAAACCCTCTAGTCAAGAACTATAATCAATTAGGAAGTACATCTCAAAGTAATCAGGATAAGTAAAAAAATTTCTCATATCCGCCTAGGAGAAAATTTACACCTTTGGGAGAAATACTCAATTTGACATTGAAAAAGCTTTTGGATAATTGTTATCACTAAAATATACACCCTCTTAAGTAAACTCAATAATCCAGTGATACATGGGAACACTTCTGGGTTGTGGGTAACCCAGAAAAGAAGTGAACCTTCAAAGAAGGAGTACTTCCTGGGTACTTCACCTAAACTAAATATTTTTAGAGGGAAAGGGTTACAAGGAAACATAAAATGAAACCTAATGCTATGTTAGTAATAACTGAGAGGGGGGGTGAATCAGTGGCCTCAAAAATTTATCCTTTAAACTTTAATCCACCAATAAATACACCTTAGATTATTAAGTCCCTACAAGATGCATGCCTTGAAATACTTTGAAATAATTAACTGTCTGTCGGTTTACCTTGTCTGTCCTTATTCTCCTTGATTACCGATAAGCAGTAAAACTTAT
>MU224520.1:1288803-1306729 GCA_018584345.1 Thuja plicata
AGACCCTTCTCACCAATGTGGCCAAATCTCATATGCCACAACATTGTCTTTTCTGCAGGAAGTTTGCCTTCCAAAGTGTTAGCACCCTTAGGTACACTTGATGCACTACCATCAGAACCCATTACCACAGACTTCTTCACTTCTAATTCAAATGGTGGAGATGAAGTGACTACTTCTCTTTTCCTTGAGACAAAAGAACTATTGCATTGTGAAGTGTAAGCATCCAACTGAAATAGGGTACCTCTCCTAGTACCTTTCACGAGCACCATAGCTCCTCTAATCATCTTGCATCCATCTTTTGAAAAAAGAAATTGTACACCTGCATCATTTGACATACTTACAGATAATAGGTTTCATGCCAAACCTGGGATGTGCATTACCCTGTTGGTCCCCTTTACTCGTCCATCAGGGAATCTAATAGTGACTCTTCCTCGTCCAACTATCTCTAGGTGAGAATCATCACCCAGGTACACCTTCCCACCATCAAACTCCTCGTACTTTGGGAACCAACTTTGATGAGAGGTCATGTGAAAAGAAGCACCCGAGTCAATCAGACACACATTATTAGATGCATGGGTGGCCAAGGCTGTGACAAAAGCATCACCATCTTCTTGAGATTTATCAGAATCTGAATCTTGGCTTTTCTTCTTCTTCTTTGGCTCTTTGCAGTCCTTATGAAAGTGCCCAGACTTACCACAGTTCCAACATGTTTCCTTAGGCTTTCCAGGAGTCTTAGATTTCCCACGGGATTTGGATATACCCTTTTTAGACTTCTTGTCATTTTTCTTTCCCCTGTCTTTGGATCTACCGCGAACAACAAGGGCTTCCTTGGTTGAATCGAAGGTCTTTCTTCGCATCTCCTTAGATAAAAGAAAAGACACCACATCATCCATTTGGAAAGTGACAATAGCAATCCCAGGGGCCATCACAAGATGGTCCCATGAATCCGGCAAGGAACATAGCAGGGTCATACATCGATCCTCCTCCTCCAACTTGACACTGGTTGATGTCAACTATGCAATCAGCATGTTAAATGCATTCAGGTGATCTGCAATAGATCCTCCTTCCTCCATTCTCAGAGAATACAACTTCTTTCTTAGGAATAATCTATTCACCAAGGACTTGGCCTGATACACAGACCCAAGCTATGTCCACAATTTGTTTGTGGTCTTCTCCTCGAGAACATTCAGGAGAATAGAATATGCTAGACAGAGTCTAATGAGACCCTTAGCTTTCTGATCCTTGAGATCCCAATCTTCTTGAGGCATGTTTACTGGTTTGATATCATTTGCAACCGCCTCCCATACATCACAGTCTACAGGCATGTCTTCCATCTTGAGTTTCCACAACTCAAAGTTTGTGCCATTGAACTTTTCCACCCCCGTTCTACTGTATGAAGAACTTGCCATCTCTTCCTGTAATAAGGTTATGAATACTCTGCAACAATACTCCCACTGAACTGGAGATTAGCTCAGAAAAACCCATACCCTAACAAATAGAACCAAAACTAGCCAGGCTCTGATACCAACTGAAAGGAAACTAAGTGTGCAGAAAATAGTTCCCTACGCTAAACTCCTGAGAAGAGGATCATGCAAATTCATATTTAACCCTTATCAATTACAGAATGATAATAAAATAACATGCATACATAGAAAAATGAGAATGACACAATGAATTACCCTGGGGAAAACCTTTTGGTAAAAAACCCCAGCACTCCTGCACAATTTATTAATCAAAACTATTGATGTTTACAATACACTTGCAATGCAAGATCTTTCAGGAGATAATCGACACTTGAAGACAAATCTGGCAACATAACAACATTCCAACAATACACTAACTTCACTCTGTGATTTGCAACCCAGAAACGCTTATATCATGTGCTTCCCTTTTTAGGGAAACTTCCAAAGATAATCGTATTAGGGTTTTACCATTCTTCAGAAAAATAGGAACCCCACGCATTGCAGAAGAGTGTACAGTACTCAACATAATCAGTTGCCACATGTCTTGCATGTCTTCACCTGTCATCGAATCTTTCACAATAAGCTCTTACAAATATTAATGACCGTCATAGGAATCTGTCATAACCGTTTCAGTCATGATTACCTTACACATTGTCCAAAGTGCCGACATTTGGTAAATAACCTCTATTCACCTAGACCAAGTTTGATCATCCTTGTCATCTTCCAAGTAAAGTGAAAACACATGTCCACTCAACTAAATGACAGAACATATATCAAACTTAAATACATTATTTGCAAACAATTAAATACAAAACAAATAATATCAAATGTAAGGAAATATACAAGGTTGAGACACCTTATTCCTAACAACCTCTACAACAGTCAAAATCAAATCGAAAGGTCAATCTTCCTCTTCTTGTTTTCGAGGTGGGATCATTCCTTCTATTTCCCCTTGCACTTACTTTACATATTAGATCTATATTGATTTCATCATTTAGATATCAGTCACATCACATAAATACACTTTATTCAATAAAGAATACCCAAATCCCCATTTTGCCTAGATCTTGCGTTAGCACCCCTCCATCCTTTTTGGGTTGTGCTAATCAGAGTTTCTTAAGGGTGGGTATGTATTCGAATGCATAATAGGACCTTGGTGAATGATCTAAATCCTAACATCGCTCACCATTTTCTATTATACATAAACTATGGTCATAACCTCGTGAGGCATGATGTGCAATGTTGTTATAGCTAGTTATGGTGATATTGCTTTGTGTATTTAGTATATGTTATGTAGATGCGCTTAATCCAAGCCTCTTGTTTAAACACCTTGCATTATGGAAATGATTTCATTGCATGGAAAATGTAAAGGAATGTAAATTGAGTAAGAACATTGCTACATTTATTAGTGTTTAAAGTGATACAAATGATTGGAATCATATATGATTCACTATTTGGCATGTCTGGGTATGTTTTCTAATGCTACTAGAATGTTGTACTACATGATGCAATGTAAAATCCTCCAAGCAGTTAATTGAGCATATGAATTAACTTTTGATTTCCATATTTGAGTAGACAACTTTCACCAAATTTTTTTTATTAAACTAGTAGTTCCATATGGAATTCAATTAAAACTTTAAGGGAAAACTCAGAAGTAATATCAGGTAGACCTTTTTAAAAGGAAAATGTAGAAAATGATATGATGACAACCATAACCAATCTTTGTAGAAGCTACAATGAATAAGAGTACATAATTTCATATTAGTCAATTCTAGCTGTACTAAAGATTGAACAAAAATTAGAAAAACTTTGTCATTATCACTTAGATTGAATTGAACGTTAAAAGAATGCCATGTCAAACAACCCATATTATGAAAGTCCCAAAGATTTGCATACTTGGGTTGTCATATTTAAAGACAAATCATAGAGAAATGATTTAAATCTATAGCATTATCATAGGTCATCACTTGCACAAGCACTCAAGCACTTATAATATTAGATCAAAGAATTCTACATTGATGCATAGTGAATTTTTCTTTAAGCATCTTGAATTCTACGTGTCTTCAAATCTTTTCATACAAATTATGAAAATAACAAGAATATTACCTAAACACTAGAATGTACTACATTTCAATCCTAACACAATAGACTCCTACAAATATCCTTTAACATAGACTTGATCTCAATTAAGATGCCATAAGATAGATACATGCTTTAAAGACAAATAACCAACAAAAATATAACTTCATTACACACAACTAAATCACAAGAATCATAGACAAAATCACACTCAATAATATTAATATTAAATATAAACTTTTCAAATTCATCCACTACATAAATGACACTTTAAATTTAATTTCATAATTAAAAATCATTAAATAGAATTCAAAATCAATAAACCAACTACCACTATTAACAATAGTTAATATAATATCTTAACAACTATTCAATTTATTACCTACTTATCATAGTTCTAACTCAATTCAATTACGTTTATGGAAAAACAAATAATTTTTTTTTATTATCTCCAAAAACCTCCTCTTTTTCACAAGAAGAGGGTTCGTTTTCTTAGATACTTCCTCCAAGTATTTAGAAGTTTTTGATAAATCTATTTAAAAATAAAACAAAACAAAATTAAACAAACAAATAAAAATAACAAACATTAGATATAGAATTGTCTCTTACTTCGTTCTCAAGTTAATATGAACAAAGTCAAAAATGAGTTAAGAATTAATTAAAAAGGAAGACTCACACATCAAGATAGCATCTAATTCTAGAAAATACCACAAACCTCCTTTAAAACACACGTAAAAGACTTGGCAGGCCACCCAAACCATCAGTACTGGACTTGGAGGATAAAGTTTAATTATAGATACAATATTTAATTCATATTTTAAAAATAATAATTTAGGTAGGGAGATATAATTCTAGTTTATGATATCATTTGTTAAATGATGCTTTCCTTGGTTGTTTTCAAGTATACATTCCACCACTTATAATTGAAAATGGATAATAAATAAATAATTCAAGCTATAATACACATATGTCTAGATTAGAGAGATATTATTGAAATAAATATCTATAATAATAATATTTAGTTTAAATTTGATGTTGATTTTATTGTTTTGTAGTGTCAATTGTTGATGATTTATTAATGTATTTGAAAATTAAGACTTTTAAGAACATTAATTGAAGATTGAAAAAAGTATTGTTTGAAATGGATGTTAGAATTTTCGCTTAATTAATACTTAAAAGACAATATCAATAAATACAATTGAAAATTTTTCTATGTTAACATTGTTCTTTTATAGTCAAATTATTGTTTAAAATGTTTGTGTCATATTGGTAAAAATGTTCTCAATATTCAACACTATTCACATAAATTTTATTTAAATAAGTATACTACTTATGAGAGAGTAAGTTGAGAGGCATAACTAAAACGAGAGAGATGAGATGTGAACATATTAACAAAAACTATTTATGAAACTATAGAACCAACATAAAAAATAATAAAAATGAAAACTAAAATCATGAAATAGCTAAAGTGAATAAAATTTAATTATTTTAACATACACATCTCATGCAAAAGTAAAATATAATTGAAAATTTTAAATAAATATTAAAAATGACATGAACATAAAAAAAAATATAAAAAATTGATAAAGTAAAAATTAAAATATTTTTGATTTTTTGTACCTATAATGTAAATAATGTGACAAAAGTTATTATTTATATAAATATATAACAAGTTACTCATTTTGAATGAGCTCTCGACATCAGTGCTCACCAGGATGGAGTCTATGTTGAGTGCCACTTTGTTGTTTGATTCCTCTCCTCCACCTTGATTTGGGGTTGTTTCGAGGGATTTCTCTGGTTTTGACACTTGTAGTGAGGGGTTTTTGCTAAAGCACTGCTCTCTGGGAAATCTTTTGAGAGACCTGGTTCTATGTGAATGTGGGGGTCCCCTTACTAAAGCCTCATTCTGTTACCAAAGTTGTGGGTTGGTCTACAGATTGTTGGTTTCTAGCCTTGTCTTCTGGATCTTCATCATTAGGAGACAGATTCTTGGAGATCCTTAATTTTTGGTAACATTCAACTTTTCCCTTGTGCTAAGGATTTTTTTGTTGCTACTTTTATTTCTTTTGATGAATGAGATTTGGTGTTGAACAATTTGTGGGCTTGGGGGATTCACTCTCTTTTGGCCAAAACCTGGATAGTCTCCTTCAACCCTTTTATTGAACCACCCAGTGTGTGTTCGGTTTGGGTTCATCTTCCTAATCTTCCTTTGCATTTTTGGGAGAATTCTTGTTTTGAGATCATTGGTAACTCTATTGGTCATTTCCTAAAGGTGGATGATACCATGACTGCCATGTGCCTCTCTACCTTTGCATGCATTCTAGTTGACATTAACATATCTCCTACCTATTCCTTGGGATGTGGTTCACATGATTAGGGATAGACCATGGACTCAGACATTGGATTATGAGGGCCTCCCCTTTTGATGTTGTCGATGCTTCTCAATTGGTCACTTGACAACAAATTGTTGTCTCTTGCGCCATAAAGGTATTGCCATTTGGTGGAAGGACGTCAATGATGATTATTTGATTGTCCCGACTTTGGATTTTTCCTCTGTCGACTCGTCACAAGTTGATAATGACTCCCCTCAAGATGATGCTCCTACTGTTGATTTGGCCTCCTCAGACCTAGTGGACCTTACTCCACCTCTTACTATTAGTGTGGTCCGCCCTGGTTGAGTAGACCCTCCTTAATCTATTGCTCCCACTCTGCTTTGACATTTGACTAATGATGTGCAACCTTCTTAGCAATCCACCCCTTGTGTTGGAAGCCTCTGAAAAAAGGTTTCACCATTTGATCCCCCTTGTGGTTGGGATCCTAGTGATAGTATCACTTGGACAATTGTTTGATAACATATGATAAATCATTCTCCAGTCTCTCATTCTCCTCCTCACGCCGTGGGTGAGTTGTTTACCCACCTTTGAGGTGAGCTACTAGCTTTTTTGCTGGTGTTTTGTTCATGGCCCATCCTTGTAATAGCCATCACCTTTGTTGTTAGTGTGTTGATCTCTATTAATGCTTATGGGCAATGGTTGCGTAAAAGACACCACCCTTGTTTTGCTGCTATTTTAAATTATTTTTTTTACTTTATTAAATTAGATAATAAGTAATTTTACAAACAATCCAAAGGAAAAATGTAAATAAAGAAAAATACAATAAATATAGCTTCTCAATTAATTTTTCATTCACTAAATAACTTTCAATTGATGCAATAGTACTATGCAAAAAAGTTTAAGATCAATATTTTGAATTTTTAAATAAATGTATTTAAGATGTTTACATTAATTTTTATATTTATGACATTTAAAATTAATCAGATCAATTAAAGTGCAATTCAATTTTTTATATATTCAAATTGACATTAACAATTAATAAACAATGATATTACCTAACTTGTTTAAAAATTTTAATTTGAAAATTTAAGAATTAAATTCTTACTCACATATTAAAAAACTTAAGCAACTAAATAAAGGAATTCACACCTTTATAATATACACTAACACAAATATCTCATATACATCTAAGGAAATATATAGATCTATCTAAGAAAATGGTGAGAGATGTCAATTGAAATTATTATTTTTATTTAAAAATTATTATTTATTATTTTATTGAATAAAGTTGAAATAAATTACATATGAAAGAAAAAATGGCAGAGTCCAAAGGAATGGAACTACAGAAGGAGGAATAATGATAAAGATTCTGTTAACACTCACTAGAAATCATAGAAACCATTACATTTTAAACTTGAAAAGTCTTTGAAGTTGACTTGCAAAAATGACACTTTATCATGGAGTTGATACATTGATTAGAAAACATAGTTGAACATCTACTTTTCCAAATGTAAAATAAGATAGACTCTCTCAAAGTATCAACAATAACATCATTACACAATCCATGACCCAATAAAGTTTTTTTCCAGTTCAAAGCATGATTAAATATTATACCGAACTAAGAGTTTATGACCATCCATTTATTTTTAGACACAAAACAACCCGAAAATATATGTTTCAAACTTTCATTTTGTTTGCAAAAGGGGCACTTAGGAGGCACAATATTCAGACATTTATATTTTATAGTATCTATAAATGAGAGTTTTTACTAGTTATTACACTCTACCTCTTGCACTCTTAATACTATTCTCTTCTTACTAAAATTCAAAATTTTACATGTGAGGATAGATTTTTGCACGATTTTGGCTAGTTTAATCCTCATTATTCCCCCCATTACTCTGAAAATATAAAAAAATCTATCAAAACAAATTGAATTATACCAATTTGTATTTTTACAATCATACCATTTTGTATAAAAAATTAGCATATTATTGAGTATAGAAATCTAGGTTTAGATTAAAACGAAGCGAAGCGAAGCGAAGAATTGGAGGGTATGCATTCTTAGATCTTTCCAATCCTGGACAGTCTAAAGAACAAACTAAAAGGCATTTTTTTACGAAGAGGACACTTCTTTTATTTTTCACCACTGTCTTTATAAAACTTAAACTGACGGTTTAGTTGTCTGTTTAGCCACGGGTTCCAATCCTCAACTGCCTATTTTCTTCTCGTTCAATCATAGAAGGCTTCACAAATCTGGAAAAAATGTCAATTTTCACTATCGGAAATGGCATGACAATATAATCTATGCTTGTTGGGCCCGCCACGTTGTCCTACGTCAGCCTTGTTTCCTATAAGATAAAATTTTGGTAGAAACTCCCTCAGAGATCCTGCTGCATCTTCGCGACAGTGGAGGAGGACTGCACAACACATTTCAGTGAAAAAAGTCTTTCAGAAACCTATTCTTCTCCGGAGATTTCAACAGGTAAGCGAAAAAAAATCTCTGGATAATCAGACCCTCAATGTGGAACTATGCTTACCATTAAGATTTCTAGAAGATGATTTGTGTTCTTGAGGTTTGTAAGCACTAAATCAATGGCGATGTTCATGTTGAATGTGTCATGGCATAACTTTTGCATGATACTTTTCCATAATTAAATTTTATTCTTTGGAATCGTTTTACCCAGCTTGCAAGCAAAGCCTCTTTTATCATGTGGGTTTGTGTTAGTTGTCACTGATTGCTGAGAAGGTCTGAACCCAATTGTCAGACTTCATTTTTCTACCCTAATTCTTATGAATAAGGATTCTCAGAAGGGTGTGGATGGATTGAATTTTTTTTGTATAATAGGTGATGGAGGAAAAATCAATAGGCTTAGGTATAGGACCAGACGGGTCTGTTTATAATAAGGCACCATTTAAAGAGGGCATCTTTTCCAGACCCATGGCTGGGGATCCGGCCTTTCCTGCTCAGGATATGGGTTCTTCCATGGCTAACAGCTCTAGGTTTAACGAAAGGTATCGCCCTGTGGATCTTAGTGTTAGGACTGGGGAAGAGTTTGCCATGGCGTTTTCTCCCTTGAGTGGTGGTGGCTGGACTGAGAATAATCTTGGCGGGTATTGGATGCGTGGCGGGAGGAAAATCCAGATTCCTGAGAGTGAGGGGATTCAGGGTTATGCTTATGAGGGGGGATTGATGGGCATGGGTGGGCAAATGGTATCAGGGAATAATATCTCTGATGTGGCAGAGAGAGGCAATTTTAGTGCAGAGTTTGGGGGAGATTATCATGGCTTAAATAATGAGAACCTCGGGGCATCACAGGGTTTTGGTATTGGGATTGATGACGATTTTCCGTATGATGATGGCTCTGTACCCCAATCTGAATTTCTTCATCCTTCAGCCTCAGTGGTAACAGATGATGCCGGGGGGTCTCAGAAGGTGAAGCTCATGTGTAGTTTTGGGGGCAAAATTTTGCCGAGGCCAAGCGATGGTGCTTTAAGATATGTAGGTGGTCAGACTCGAATTGTCACTGTCAACAGGGGTATTGGATATTCGGATCTCATGCAGAAGATGATGGAGGTGTATGGTCTGGTTGTGGTACTTAAGTATCAACTGCCTAATGAGGATCTTGATGCTCTGGTTTCTGTTTCTTGTGATGAGGATCTCGAGAATATGATGGATGAGTATGAGAGGCTTCTAGAAAGTTCAGGCGAAGGATCACCCAGGCTTAGACTCTTTCTTTTCACTGCATCTGATTCTGATCTAGCTCATCTTGCTTCAATGAATGATCACAAATTATCTAAGCAGCGTTATGTAGATGCTGTCAATGGGATAACAGAGATAGGCTTCAGGAAACACGAGGACAGTGTGGCAAGTGCATCTTCACAAAATTTGGAGAATTTGATTGGTCTGGATGCTGTGAATAATTTGAACTCGATGCTGCCAGATCAGGGACGTGCTTCAGGTCAGTTGCCTATCAAAATAATGCCCCAGGATATTGTGAGTTCAGCCCCCCTACCACCTAGCTCACCAGTTTCTTCTAAGCAAGGTACTTCTAAAGTCCCTATCCTAACAGCATCAACTTCATCATCATCTGTATTGTCCTCAGTGCCCACGCATCCCAACCAGTCTGGATTAGGGGATAGTTCTGGACGTTTTATCCCAGAACAACAAGCAAATATTGCTGGTCATTCATACTCTACATTCCAACAACTAGACGGAGGGGCTGGTTATCATGATACAGATTACAAGAGATCTGTGCCATCTGTTGCCTCCTTTCAGAATGATCCTCAGATTAAGGCTGCTGGGTCTAGGAGTGAGTGGCAGCAAGAGAACTTTGATGTATCCCAGTCCATGTTGGATACTAGATCAGATACACTGCTGCCTCCTCTGGACCCACACCCTCCTGTTGCACAGCATCCAACACCCTCCACATATTGGCAACATCATATGGATTCACGTCCGCAAAATGTCAGATACATTCAACATGTCAATGTTGAGGGTGGACCTGCTCGGCAGCCATTTCAGCAGCATTCTCTTCCGGTGGCTCATCAGAACAATCCTTGGCAATTAATCCATGATGGGAGAATATACACGAATGCTGCACAAGAACAGCAACAGCAGCAGAGTGATTTATTTGCCATTTCTTATTCTGACAAACCTGCTTCCGCTCATCTCCAAGCCCATACAGCTTCTACTACAGGCAGCCTGCAGCCAATTTCTGCTTCTCAATCACCGCACCTTATTGGACATCATAATTCATTTGGACAACAGCACTTGCAGATGCACCACCCTCCAAATGTTCCCCTCATGGAACAACCGTCATATGGAACAAGGTATAATTATTATGACCCTTCCATCAGAGCTCTTCATCCAATGTCGCTTCCTTCTCAGTATCAAAGGCAAGGATATGAGCAATTTGTTCGACAGCAGGACCTGCGCCAGGATCATCTGTTCCATTCTGAAGAAAAACTTCCTCAGCATATATTGCCTACTGTACATTCTGATGGTGGTTTACAGAAACTAGTTACCAAGCCAGTTCATTCCGTGTATGAAGGGATGTCTCAGGGGCATCACACCAATGGGTCAGTAAGGCAACCACCTTCAAATGTTAGAGAAAGTTTCTTGCAGGAAAGTGTCATTTCTGCTGGAGATCATCAAGATATGACTGACAGAAGGCGCCTTCAGCCAGTGATTTCTCGACAACAAGGTTATGCAATTCCTCATGGTGGAATGGAGTATGTGGTGCAACAGCCATCTTCTCCATATATTCAGGAGAGACAAGATGAAGGTAATTATGTCCTCCAGCACAGAACGCAAGAACCAAACTTTGATGTTGCCTCAACAGGGAGAATGGCAAAATCTGAAGCCAAACAAGATGAGAATGGCATTGATTTATCAGGAAGGCATCTCACAGAACCTGGCGCAACTTCCAGTGGAATTTTTCTTCCAGAGGACCCATATGGTTTGTCTGGTTCAGGTTTGAGTGATTCTCGTCAGACTTACCAAGAAAGTGATAATGTTGGATCTTTTGAACCAACTTCATATCAGTTCAAACAGGCCCCTAATGCGGGGGATATGAAAGTTGTGGGCATTCTTCCAGACCCAGTGCAAGCAACAAGGAGAACTGCAATAATGAATGAAGTTGCAATACCAAGTTCTGGAACCAATGTTCAAGAAGTAAGAGTAGTAAATCCTTTGCAAGAGCCCATACTGGCTGATCAGTTGTCGAGCACCACTTCTTTGTTATCCGGTGTTGATCAATCAATCGAGCAGAGACATAGAGAAGTTAATTTGAGTTCCTACGTGCCTAATACTGAAGGTGAACCTTATATCTCTTCTGAAATGAAGACAATGTGGTGGAATGAGGACAGAGGTGATGATTGTGTTAAAGCAGATATTTTGCATAATGTCCATAAACAATCAGTGGAGCTAGGGGAAGTCAAACTGCGGGACGGTTCACCTTTGGTAAGTAAAAGTGAAATAAGCGAGCCTAGTAATATTCCTGTCTCTGCTATGCATAATGAAAGTCCCAGTAATTTAATTTGTATGGCTGAACAGCCTCAGGAGCAATTACTTGGTGAGATGGCACCTGCTGATGTTAGTGGGCATCTGTCTTTCACGCTTCCAGTTGACATTTCAAATGCTAGGTCTTCCAATAAAAACAAAGAATCTATTCCCAACTCTGAGCCCATAACATTGCCAGAGAGTTCACCATATGGGCTGCTAGTTCCAGCAAAGGAGATAGTTGATGATGATAGTGGACATGCAGTAAGGGATATCCATTCAAATAGAAGCTCCCTTGATCGAGTCAAGGATGTAGATGTGACTTCACCAGTTGGGAAAAGTGAATATGATTCAATGATGGACTTCCTGAAAGATGTTTCTTCTTCAAATGTGGGAGCTGGCAAGGTAACAGAACCCACATCTTGTACAAAGACCATTACTGCTAGCAATTTGTCTCCTATCAGCAACATTTCTGTTTCAACTGGCCTTCTGGTACAAGACAAGGTAACCTTTCGGGAAGAGGTCTCTATCAAGGATGGATTTGGTTTAGATCTGTCTTCACCATCCTCGCCTTTGTCAGATGTTAAAGTAGAAGGTACTAAAATCGATCTCTCATACAGTGCTTTTTGCACATCTTGAGGTTTGAATACTTGTTTGAACTCCTATTTTAAATTTTGCAAAACACAATATCTATTTTAACCTTTCTGAGATCTTAAGCTATTGCAGATAAACTTGGAGGAGAGGAGCAGAATGCTTTCAAGGATCTACCTGCTCCATCTGTTCAGCCGCCGCTTTTTAGTTCTCCAACCCTGTCAATGCAGGAATTGGATCAAGCCACCAAAGGTGAAAATGTACAGGGAAATACTTCTCAGAGAGACCAGTTAAAAGGGGCAGAAGATGAAATGGCTACCATCTCAGATTCAATATTAGAGGTACTGGTAAGTTTGTTATTGTTCTTCCTGCCAAAAAAATTTCACAATTAGAATTAGCATTAACCTTGTTCTTATTAACTTTTGACATATGCAGGATCAAGTAGCTATAGAAACGAGCATGGATGAACCAGATATAGTTATCAAAGAAGCTAGTGATCTTGGCTTGCAGGTTAGTTGATATTTTATATTCTTATGAGCTCCGATCCAATTCTACCAGTGTTTGCTATATTTTGGTCGTAATTCTGAGAATATGAATCTTTTAATTAGACAATAAAATATGCCGACCTTGAAGAATTGCGGGAGCTTGGTTCTGGCACTTTTGGAACAGTATATCATGGCAAATGGAGGGGAACAGATGTGGCAATCAAACGGATAAAGAATAGCTGCTTCATGGGAAAAGCATCTGAGCAAGAGCGTTTGGTGAGAACCCTCAAGCAAAACTTTTTTTTAGCTCAGGGCAGTTCTATTGTCTGCGTTTAACCATTACAATGTGCAGATTTTAAGGGTATGGCTAAATGAACTGTTTTTTAATTCTCAGAGGGCTGATTTCTGGAGGGAAGCTCACATGCTTGCACAATTGCATCATCCAAATGTTGTTGCTTTCTATGGTGTTGTACCAGATGGGCCAGGGGGAACATTGGCAACAGTTACAGAGTACATGGTGAATGGTTCACTAAAACAGGTCTTGCAAAGGAAGGATAGGTACAGGTCTGATATGCGTTCCTTGAACAGCTTAACCTTCCACTTCCAAACAGCAGGAGCTAGATCTCTTACATGACATAAAATGCTTATACATATTACTTCTTTTACAGGGGAATCGATCTGCGAAAGCGGCTAATAATATCCATGGATGCTGCATTTGGAATGGAATACTTACATGGCAAGAATATTGTGCACTTTGACCTAAAATGCGAGAACCTATTGGTAAACATGAGAGATCCTCAACGTCCTATATGCAAGGTAAAAATGGTTGCCGTTTGATTGCTGGCTACAATGGGGTTTCATCTGTAATGTGCATGTTTCCTTTGGAAACTACTCTATCAGTCAGCATCAAATTGAATAATTTCAAGCTAGCCAAATTAAGTTTTAGTCTTTGTTTTGTCCCATTGGATGGGACCATACTCCAATGTTTAGTTCATGATGATAAAAATAATCCTGTAATTCAATACCATTTTCTGCAGGTTGGTGATTTAGGGCTTTCAAAAATCAAACATCAGACTCTAGTTTCTGGTGGTGTACGGGGAACCCTTCCATGGATGGCTCCTGAGTTATTGAATGGCAGCAGCAATATGGTTTCTGAAAAGGTAGAAATGACCAAATGCTTCTGTCCAGTTGTATGAGATCACAGTAAATTTCTTCACGTCTAATAGTCTAAAGTTGTGTTTTAGGTGGATGTATTTTCATTTGGAATAGTAATGTGGGAGCTGCTTACTGGAGAAGAGCCTTATGCCAATATGCATTATGGAGCAATCATTGGTATATTATCCATTTTAGTTCATTATTGTGTTTACCCTGGTTCAGCAAGCTTCATGAGCTCTATTTATTGCATATAGATGGATTTTGGTATAGGCATATAACAAATATATTGATGGTTCAGATCAATATGACATTGTGATTTTGCAGGAGGTATAGTCAACAATACACTGCGTCCACCTATTCCAAGTTCATGCGATCCTGCATGGAGGTCACTTATGGAGCGTTGTTGGTCAGCTGACCCTTCTACAAGACCTAATTTTACAGAGATCACTAGTGGATTGAGGTCAATGGCAACCTCACTTCGTTCCAAAGGACAGGGTCATCTAGCTCATGTTCCAGTACATCCATAGAATTAGGCTTATAAAGTGTTTCAATGTATCTAGATTTGAATTTTTGCCACTGGGGATGTTCTTCCTGCTTTTGCCAATGGTTTTATATTGACTGGAAATGTTGTTACAATCATGATGTGATTCAACATCCCAATACAGTTGCCATTCCTTATCCTGTAGAGAGAAATGGCATTACTTGCTAGAGTCTAAGCGCATGGAAGAACCTGCACTGATAAGCCCTCCTTATAACAGATTGATTTTAGTGTGACATATTACCTCTATTTTGAAATGTCATTGGTTTAGGATACCAAGAGAATTTTATATTTCACATGATTTGGGTGAATATTTGCAGTGGTATGGTAGCCGTGTCTAATAGTTGCATGTTTATGTTGTTCTCACGAATTTGAGAATGCCCAAGAATTAGCTTTTCATGGAGCATGATTCTGTGATATGATACAAAGTTCAGATAGTACTACAAATGAAGTAAAAAAGAAATTGCATTATGATCTTGAAGAATGGGCAGATTTTTCATGTATTCAATTCCTTGTATCTTGGCCTTGATGTCTGTCGTTGGGCAGAGAAATGATGAGATATAAAGAACTCGGGTTGCTGTTATGTTGAAAAAGCTTCAACATTGTGAACTGGCATGCTGATAATTTAGACATATTTTTAAATTATATAGTTCAGCAATGAGCATATACAGATTTCAAATATTTTAATTACATTTTCTTTCTTTAAAACATGATAATCAGATGTAAATGTTTATGAAGAGCCCTTTTTTTTTTGGATGATGGCATCTCCTTTTAGGGTATTACAAAGTTGAAACTATGTTGTTAGAATTGTTATGTTTTTGAATTGAAGAGAAAGCTTAATCAACATAGAAAACAATATTATTTGTATTATAGTCATTTTAAACACTTGAATCTAATATTATTAGCAGGCAAATACTGAGAATTATTGACTACAATGTTTCTGTTCAAGAAAGATTTCTGTACCTTATTGAGCTACTTGTATATCAGAAAACAAAAACAAAAGCTGAAAAAAATAAAACTTCTTGTGACGGCGGTAACATAATTTTGTTCCTTTGGAAGGATTGTTCTGTTTGTTTTAAATCAGTATTTTGAGTTTGTTGTTTTCGGATTTTTGTAGAAACAGTATGAAAACTATTTAATTCATAATTTGTATCCTCTGATCTATTATGATATTGCTATCAGGATCCAACTGTGTAGTTTTCGAGTCAAACTCATTGACCCATGTTTCATGAGTAGTGGTTCACAAGAGCCAATCTCTCATAAGAATGAATGGAACTCTTAGCACTCATTTGCATTTACAGAGGTGAAGCATTGGGCCTTTCTGTGAGGCCACCCATCTCAGTACTACTCCAACTCAAACACGTGTAACCATGGATTTTTCTCCAACATTAATTCCACTTAACTTACTACCCTATTCATTCTCATGAGAGATGGGTTCTATTCGTTCTCATGAGAGACGGATTCTTGGAAACCACTACTCATAAAACACGAGTTTGACTCGAAAAGCACATAGTTGAATCTTGATAACAATATCATAATTTAATTTACTGTGAAAAAATGTCCTTATTGTCTTCTGATCTTACAAGCTGATAATATGAATTTGAATTCTTACAAAGAGTACTTTGACCTGATTCAAGAATTTGAAGACTAGAACATTGGAACTGCATTTGGATTTCTCATATAAAATATTAAGTTATCTACTGCTGAAAGTTCAGAGTTAATGTAATATGAAAGGAATATGTTGCATAAGTTTGTTAGGAAAGCTAATTTTATATGGGGGTTATGTTCATTAGAGAAATTCATAGAACGTTTTCTTATGAGACTGAGCTAAGACTTTACATTCAAAGAGAAAAAGTTGTGACAAAAATGATATGCTCCAAAGTTATACTAATTAAAAATATGTGTTAGACTATACAAAACTGCTGAAAATGTAGGAAGTAGACACTGTAAAACTGTACATACCAAAGCAAGGAAACCTAAGGGATAAACACAGATGGTCCAAAAGCAAAGAGTAATAAGAGAGTTCTAACAAGTATAAATGTCATGAATGAGAATACGAGTGAGTATATATATAGACTATGTGAAAGGAGTGAGTATTGCAGACGGTCCAGTTTTGGGAGAGCTTACAACAATAATATTTCGATACCTTCCGAGCAGACGTCTTTTATGGGATTTTCACAATTTAACATGTATCTCCTTAGATTTCAAGAAAATAGTAGTCAAGGATGTCTTAGGCTTCAATAGGTAAGAAGCCATCCTAGGATGAATTAAATGAATTTTGATTGCCTGAAAAAGCAAAAATGAGTTTTTCATACAGTACTAAGCCAATGCAAGCAACAAACACCATTCATATTAAAGAAGTTTAATTATAAGTGTGGGAAAAAATTGAATAATAGGATAATAAAACAAGTTTAATTATAAGTGCGGGAAAAATTTGAATAATAGGAAAATAAAAACTTATATTGATAACCCTTTTAAGCACAATTTAAGTAGTTGAAATTATAGGTTTTGATAAATGAAGTTTGTTGAGGTATCCATAAACATAGATTATCAGCTTAAAAGGAAGCCCCTCAAGAAAAGAGAGAAAAGACCTTCAATATAGTAGAGATAAAGGAAGGACTAATTGCCCCTCAAAAAAGTGAAGCTTCATCCAATCCCAATAAAGGTGTTCCCAACAAAGGTTGTACATATTTTTGGGAAAATCCTAAGAGTTTTCTCAAAAGTTAGGTAGTAGCATAGATCAATAACATTTCCATGGATAAATGAAGAGCATGTGCATCTCTGTGTGTTTCCATGAAATTTGCATGATATTTTGGCTATTACAACATTTGGTCGATGGTCATTTGAACTAGATACCAAGCTCATTGAGAACTTGTTGAACCCAAATCTAGCCTCAATGGTAGGACAAACAACTCTCCAATATCTAAACTTAGAAAACGATAGAGGAATTGCATATTGTTGTTTGCTTGATTGACAAATAAGACTTGAACAAAGATAGAAGCTGTAACTTGAAGTTGACTTGTGATCTTGAGAGTCTCTTGCCCAATCTGAAAAGTTGTAGCCCACAAAGTCAACATCATTGTCTTCTACATAGTGAGTCCCAAAATTATAAGTACCTTGAATGTAATAGATACTTTTCTCGGCAACCTCTAATGTATTGCTATCAGGATTCAACTGTGTAGTTTTTGAGTCAAACTCATTGACCCATAATTCATGAGTAGTGGTTCACATGAACCCATCTCTCATGAGAATGAATGGAACACTTAGCACTCATTGGATCT
>MU224520.1:1306810-1330040 GCA_018584345.1 Thuja plicata
CCTCATTTGCAAAACCTTCACCAAGTGTTGTGCCTTATGAACCATTCATTAGAAAGCCCCTTAAGCTCATCAATTGATAAGTAGGAGATATTTTTCCACAACAAGTCAAATTGTGATATTGCTATCATGATTCAACTGTGTAGTTTTTGAGTCAAACTCATGGACCCATAATTCATGAGTAGTGGTTCACATGAACCCATCTCTCATGAGAATGAATGGAACACCTAGCACTCATTGGATCTAGGTGATGCTCATAGAGGTGAAGCACCGGGACTTCCCGGGAGGTCACCCATCCCAGTACTACTCCAGCTCGAGCGCACTTAACTACGGAGTTTCCTCCATGGTTAAACCCACTCTACTTGCATCCTCATTTGCAAAACCTTCACCAAGTGTTGTGCCTTATGAACCATTCATTAGAAAGCCCCTTAAGCTCATCAATTGATAAGTAGGAGATATTGATCATAGGGTTAGTGCCATATCTCCTACTTATCAACCTCTAATGTAACTCATAGGGTTAGTGCCACAACATATAAAATATTGATTTTTTACGAGAAATAAATAAGGCTCCTAATATGGTGTCGACACAGAGTCCAACCAAAGGTGAAGAATATCAAGCCTCGTGTTTGATTGTAGAAAGTAGTGAGTTAAAGCAAGCTTGCAATTAACCATGTGAAATCGTGAGAGAATATCTAGAACACATTGGACTAGGCAATGATGATGTTAAAATGAATTGAGAGATCTCAATCTTCAGAAAATAATACAATAGACCTAAGTCAATAATAAAAAATGATCATGAAGGGGAGTCTTCATTGCCGTAATGAATGAACTCCCCATAATCAATATGTTATTGTGATAGAGAGATAGAGGGAGGAGAAAATCACCTTGTTGTAGAATGTAACCATTTTGATTCAAATGACAACAAGAGAACAAAAGTGAGAGAAAGAATCCAACTTGGCATACCAAGCTTGGGGCCCTTATTTTAGGGCATGATAGATTTCTTAAATATACAAACCAATGAAGACTCTCGTAGAAACTTTTGTGGGTACTTCATGTATATATCAAGTGTGGTTCCTAATCAAGGGTGTATACTCCTCTTGGATAGAAACATCCTATTCAAGAATATTGGATGCTCCAAGAAAAGACTATAGATCGAAGGTCATAGCAATGAAGACAAGTAGAGGCACCTAAAATTGTAAATGTGTTCACCTAGTGTTTGATGGATCCCCAACCAATTGCTTGAAACACAGAATTTGTTGAGCCTAAAGTAGACTAGAAGTCAAAGAATCATGAGGAGAATTATGACTATTTAATGATGACTGTGAGAGTGATAAAACATCACCATCATATTTAATATCTTAAGTGGAGGAATAAAACTTAGCACCAAGAATATGCCTAGGTGGATGTAAATATTTTGAAGGAGTATTATCTAGCATAACTGGCTCTAAAATAAATATAAGAGGAGAAGGTGGACAAGTGGCCACATTAGAGCCCAAAGAGCTCTCTTTAAAACAATTGTCCTCTCAATAAACAAATCGTGTACTACGGTGGATCAATTGATAAACCTTTACACCATCTATATAATGTAGAAATATGTAAGGTCTGCTCTGTAGATCCATGGGCTTACATTTCTTTGCAAAAATGTGGGCCCATGTGGAAGATCTAGTAGATCTAAAGTGTAAAGTGCTTAACTATTAATTTTTAACCACTCCCATCTTCAAAACGAGTGATTCCCTTCAAGGATCAATAAGGAAAGAAGTCTTGTATACAAGAAACCAAATCTATGCCATTTGTCCAGTACTATAGTTAAGAGAATTCAAGTGTATCATACAAAGTCTTCCTTTTCCTTAAAAAAAATGTTCTTTCATTTTGCTACATCAATCTGATGAGGATCACATGGAATTGTGCAATGCAAATATATCTTGTTTGTAATATAAAACTTCTTAAAATGATAGTTGACATACTACAACTGTTTATGCACAAAATCTTAATGGCTTTCCCTAAGTCATATTAATTTTTTTTTGTAGTCCTACAAGTGCTCAAAGTCCTCAAACTTCTATCTAATAAAGTGCACTCTAGTATATTAAGAAAAGTCATCAATGAATGTTAAAACATATATGTCTCTATCGAACAATGTAGAAAGGAACTAGCCAAAATATTACAAGCTAATTTGAGTATCTGTAAAGCTCTCCATGTCTTGTCTTCGTCAAATTTAATCCTTAAGATATTTACAAAGTGTTAGCAAGAAATGCGGGGGATCATAGATTGGAGGTTTGTGCCCCAAGTATTCTCTATAAGCTGTATTTATATCTCGAACTCATTATTAGAAGAGGGATAAGAGGTTAGTGCATAATGCAGAATCAAAGAAGGTGACAAATACCATCCATGACATGCTACACAAGTATTAATTAATTTCCATATATATTGATGTGATGTCTTTTACATTTCTATCTTTCCATTATACATCTTATCCTTCACACATAATTCTATTGTTCTTCTTCTATTCTAGTATGTGCTTATTATATCACTTATCATGCCTCTATCTTACTATGTTACATAATAATCTATTCTATACATATAGTTTCCTAATGGGTTGTGCCCCCTACAATTCGTAACACTTATAGGGAGTGTCTTGTTGAGAAACAACTATGCAAGCTACTTGTGATGGCTTGCCGTAAGTTTTTCCTTGCTTTGTAAGTTGTACTTTTTTTTATTTCCTTGCGAACATCACCCCATTTCAAAACTATCTTGTCCTCAAGACATCTTTTTATCAATAGGATAGAATGATGGCCTTGCTAATTTCCTTTAAATGAATGAAGGTACTATCCCATTGGAATTTGTCTTGTTGGAGGAGTTGGTTCTTTCCTCTCTTTCCACATCCTGCTTTTTCCTCCTTTCATCTGTGTTTTGGCTTGTCATATTGATATTTCTTGTCAACTTAATTTCTTATCTAATTTATCTAGATCTCTTATTATCTCCCGTTACCATGGGTATTTACGATTTGATGTTACATTACTCTATTTCATCCCATAATAGTTATCTTTCATCTATCATAATAGGTCACATATTTTTAGGGATTCCTTTCAAAGATCCCCCTTCAAATTCTTAATCGACACTTTTGCAAGTTCTAGAAACATGGTTGGACCTCAACATGATCCTTTAATCATTGTAACTACCAATGAGTGCATAATTTGTGGTTAACTCCCGATCATAAAAATAGAGAGATAACTAAGGTAAAGGCCACAAAAAAGAGCTAAGGTAGAAAGAAAATGACATAAAGGTCAAGGGTTCTTGGCTCCCTAGAACTCTCAACATTAACATCATGAAAGATTTAAGGCTCAATGAACATGATAAAATGGGTCTACTAAGGTGAGGGAACCACAAAGGATGAAGCAAGTAAAGCTAAGGTATGACTCATATAAGTACATGTTTGAGGTCCAAACCTCAATATGGAAACTTTAATGGTAAAGTATAGTGGACACGAATGAGAGATAAAAGAAAGGTGCTAAGTTAGACAATTAACTTGCAAAGTGAAAAAATAGACTTAAGGAAGAAGATTGAAGTTGAAAAGGAAGGGAAAAATCACACATCAAGATTTTTGGAGGTTCCCGAATCCATTGAAACCCTCATATGGTTCCATGTTTTGTTTGAACTCCCAACTCCTCTAACATGGAGTAACATGGGCTTGATAGGGAGTGGATGATAGCAAGAACTCATCAAGGTTCGTTGCTTCAAAAGTTCACCGATTCACTAGAAGGCCAAAATATCAAAGGTGTTTGTAGGTTTCTAGGTTTGCAATATTGCCAATTCGTTGACCCTTGATGGGTAGAACTCATTGAAACACATTTTTATGGCTTATCTTTTGGTTTGAAGTTAAAAATGGTGCAACATTTTGTCAATAGGACACTTGGGGTATTTTTTTGGTCTAATTTTCTTCCAGAAACCTCCTTGCATTGTCATTAATGTTGTTGTAGCCTTCCTAGCTATTAGATCTTGGCCCAGGGTGCTACAGATCATATCTCAAGTGTTTCGTGACATGATTATAGGGGAAATGAGTAATGCCTATGCCACATTAAATGATGTCAAGATCCTAGTATGGTATGCAACCATGCTTGGCTATAGCTATAGTGGATTTTAGATGCAATTCTTTATAAATCGCGTCTTTGATTAATGCAACATTGTATAAGGTGTTTGGCTCATATCTTCCCTCTGGCTAAGGGTTTTTTTCATTGCCAAATTTGACGGTATGGAGGATAGGAATCATATTCTTCGAAGTCATTTTTTTAGCTGGGATGATCGCTTTGTGCTTATGGTTAAACCCTGGCATGAGGATTTCATACCTTCTTTTGATACCTTTAACAAGATGCCTATCTGGGTTAGGCTTCCAAACCTCCCTCTTCATCTTTGGGTGGATTCTCTTTTGGAGGAGGTGGGTGAGGCTTTGGGAGATTTCCTGATGGTAGATGCCAAATCTACATACATTCTCCACTCTACATATGCCCGTATTTTGGTGGATATTGATGCTTCTAAGGGCTTACCTGTGGAGATCAAGATTGTTTATCCTAAGGGTAGCTAGATTCAGTCTTTAGATTATGAAGGAATCCCCTTTAGATGCAGAAGATGTTTCCAAACTGGTCATATTGCTGCCAAATGTGTTTTGGGTAAAACCAGACACCCTGTTTTGTGGTGGAAAGGTGCCTCTTCTCAGCACTACATGGTTGAGAAGAGTACCTGTCAACAGAGTTTTTCTTAGGCTGTTGCTCCAGATTCTACCATTGCTTCCCCTCTGCCAGATGTGAGAAAGGATATTCCCTTTGCGGAAGCTATTGGTGTCAACCAAGTTGTTGACTCGTCATGTGTTGAGACTCCTCTTGCTGCCTCTGGCAATGTGCAAGTTTCTGATCATGCTGGCTCTGATTCGTGAGTTGTTGTAGGCTCTACAGGTCCTCTTCTCTCTCCCTCTTTGGTTTCTGATTCTAGAAAAGGTTTGGGCTCTGGATCCCTGCTGGTTGAGTCTGTGATGGGTGATGGAAATTTATTGGTTGCTGGGAAGTCGGTTCTGGATTCCCTCTACTGGCAGGATGAGGCTGCTAAAGTTGAAGATGTGTGGATTGCATTTAAAGGAAAATCTTTTAAGAGATCCTCGCCACCTTTGATATGACACTCCGATCCCATAAGAAGGGACCTAAGGGATAATTTTGTTGTGGGTTTTAATCTTTGACTGCCAATTTTTTTATTGATTCATCTTTGGCAGTGTTTTCTTTGGTATTCCTTGGGGATCTGGCCTTCTGGTCTGGGATGTCCACTATGTGTTGGGATTTCTTATTGCTATATCATTTGGTTCTTCTTTGTACAGGTTTTCAGGGTCCCTTCAAAACCTGTTTTTTCCATAATCGAAACATTGTATAAGGTGTTCATAATATTTTTGGATTTTCTTATCAAATTTTCCTTTTGTAAATGGGTTAAATTTGTAGGATAAATGCTAGGGTTTTCTCCTTTCCACATCCTCTCATACGCTCCATAGACTCCATAGATCAACAAAATACATTTTTATGCTCATTGTAATATTTAAGAGTTTCTTTCATTTTTGGCTAGAGAAAATTATTGTATTTATGTATGAATTGGATTTCAAGCCTAAAATTCTTTGTTTTTACACGTCTTCACTTTCAATTTGAGTAGATAGTTTATCTAAAGGGATGAATGTTTCGTTGCTCTTGCTTGATTTTATGTTTTTCTCAAATGATTTGTAGTCATAAAGCTTTTTATTTTCTATTAGTGTTTGTCAAATGTCGATATGTGCTCAAAATCACACTCTAATCTTGTTGCATCATATCCTTTCATATATGCATTTTAATCTCCCCATGCAACATCGACATGCACAAGAACCATGCATCTAAACTTTCTACTTGAAATTATTAAAATGATCCATTAACATTTTGATTTCTTGGCATAGTAAGTGACATGACATACGTGGTCTCCAAAAAATGACCATAAAATCTTCTTTATGGGTTCATTACACTTCTAATATTCTATGATATTAACTTCATTTTTTTTTCTTTTATGTGTTGTTCTAGAACCATCATATAAAGTGGGTGCATTAAAATTATATTAGTTTTGTTAGATATATTATTTTTAAAGTTTAATTGGATTTAAAAATTGTATACAAAATAATCACATATAATTATAGAAATACACTATTTAACTTAAATTTTTTATATACATAGATTATACTTTAGAACTATATATGCATTAGATTTATGATCTATTTCTTAGTTACATCTAATTATAGTTCTTTCGATAACTTTTTAATACATCCTTATTTTTAATATTATTGCAACCATTCAATTTAATCTTTTAATTACTTCAACCAATCATTTCATAGAATTAAAAAAATTGTGCAAATTTTTTATAATTATATATTTTTAAAAATATTTTAAATAATTATAAAAATATTATTTATTTGTGTTTCCCCCTTGCCCATAACACTAAACCAAAATAAACCACAACCCTAAAACTAATTGGCCACTAAAGCATATTGAACAATGACCCTAAACCAAAATGAATATTTATGCAAATCAAACCCTAATCCTCAACCAAATTATGTCTCAACACAAAGCCAAATATAATTGTAACCTTAAACCAAATAGAATCAAAACCATTACTCTAAACCTAAATTCTAGTATAACCCAAATTATACATTAAACCAATTTGAACCCTAGCACCAACACAAACCAAATTGAACCCTGAACCTAAACTAAATTAAACTATAATAACAAAACTAAATTGACTTCTTCCTAAACTAGACTAATCTCTTAATCTAAACCAAAATGAACATTTTACTATATCAAACCCTATTCTTAAATCATATTATGTCCTTACACTATAAATAATCCAAAATAGACCCCATTCATAAACAAAACATAACCATACACCTAACACTAAACTAAATTGAATCAAAATGGTTTACTTTAAAGGTTATTTTTAGGCACATTATTAGGTTACATTTTTTCTGAATTCTAACCCTCAACCTAATTTTATTGTTTCCCTAAATGAAAATAAACATTTCACCAATTCAAACCCTATTCCTAAACTAAATTATGTCGTAACACTATGCAAAATTGAATTGAAACCTTAACCCTAATAGAATAACTACACCAAATTGAACTCTTAAGCTAAACTAAATCAATGTTTAATATTTTCAATAAGATTATTTAATTTTTTAAATATAAGTTTATAATTAATAGAAAATACCTATTTAATTTATTTTGAATACTTTTCTTCTCATCGCCGTCACCAATGCCACACACACACACACACACACACACGAATAAAAAAATTGAGAGATATCAAAGCTTTAATCTTTTCCTGTATATAAGTTGTAAAAAAATAAAGCCTCAATATCTCTCAACTTTTCTTGTGTGTGTGTGTGTGTGTGTGTGTGTGTGTGTGTGTATATATATATATATATATATATATATATATATATATATATATATAGAGAGAGAGAGAGAGAGAGAGAGAGAGAGAGAGAGAGAGAGAGAGAGAGAGAGAGTACCTTTAATATTAAATATATTAATGAGTTTTTATTATTTGCACAATAATATTTGAAAACACCGCACCCATCAATTTGATTAATCTAAGATTTTCAAGGGACAATGCATAATATTGTTCATAGACATTTCACTGGATTCTTCACATATTCTATAATATTTTTTAATTTTTTGATATATTAATGATATGAAATGAGTAAACATATGAAGGAACTTATAAATGATAGGTAAGTTACTAGTAGCTTAATTTTAGTGCAATTTATTTAATGAAAAATTAATGTTTGATTTTATAGTTAATTTATAAATTATTTTGTAAAATGTTTACTCTAGTAAGTGCAAATTTCATTTTCCCCCTTTTTTTAAATTATACATTTTATGACTTAGATTGCTAGAGAGGATTAAATGATTGATAGTTACTTAAATAGAAACTTCATTCTTGAATAAACTATTTCAAAATTTTTGAAATTATTTATATTTTCTTTTTTAAAATCTAAATATTTTGTTTGATCTACTATAATTAAAATTATATATATATATCTTTTGAATGAAAAAGATGGCTTGCTCTGCTAAATTTTGGCAAAAATTTGTAAGATTTCAAAATGACTGTCCTGGAGCGAATTCTGTTACTAAGCCAATTCCATTGTGCGATCTGGATCTACAACATCTTGACCCTACACGCAAGCTGGTTTCTCAAGGTTCAGGTCCTCTACGTGCTCCGCTTCCTCATTCTTCAAAGGGTGTTCTCCCCTTGGGAAAAAGGTCTGCAGCTTTTTTCGATGCGAAAGTTTGGAGTTAGGGAGGCCTCTGTTCCTCTTCTTGGATGGTCCCATTCAACTATTAAAGATCGTGTATGAATTCTTTCTCAGTGGAAAAAATTGATCGACAAATCTCATTTTTTGCAAAAACTAAATATAACTACAACAATATTGGTAGGTTTTCTGGATCAAAATATGTAGGTGAATTGAAATCTGGTCCAATCCCAACCTCTTTGATGCATCGCTCAGACTGTAATGCTAAACTGACAGAAGATAACCCTAATCAATGGGTGAAGGTTAAAACAAAGAAGAGATAGGGTTCGGGCCGTTTTGTGCATCCGAAAGTGAAAAAGGATTTTGGTATCCCCCCACGTAATACCTTTGATGTACTTCATCGGGATCTACTTGGCCTGCCTTAGTTTCCTGATCCTCCGATTTTACCCCGTGGCAATTAGGGACTATCGCATACGACTCACATTGCAAACATCCACAATCGACATTCTCCAAATTTCCGATCATCCGCTGAACAGTATGAAGGAGGCTTGTCTCCCTCCAGAATTAAAAAAATTTGGATGTGACGCCGGGTGCGATAAATGTTATCCATACAAAATTGGGGAAGATTGAGAAGATTAAAGAACTATGCAAAAAATTCACTATTTTTGCCTAGTGGAATGGATATGGCACACCTATTAGTGAAATTGTTGATTGGTTTGAAAAGAAATATAAAGGACAGATAAGTTCTGCTCTTCTCTGGGAAGGTTTTTTTATTTTAAAACTCAATAGTATAGAATTAAAGGACAATTTTCTAAATTTAGAAAACCCTAGTTTCAAAAATTGCAATTTTACCTTTATTGATTGGATCCCAAATTTTGATCAAAAAAGATTAAAAAAATTTAAAATTGATAGGGCTATTCTTTTGCCAAATATTCCTGTTGAATTATATGCTTAGATTTCTTTGTAAACATAGGTAATCAGATAAGGAAAAATGTAGGTATGGTAGAAACTAAAAGACCCCAATCTAATAGTACAATTATTGTCAATATGGACATTAACACTTGCACTATTAATCTGATTACTATTGAGTGCCTGAAGGATATTTATGTTATTAAACTAGAATTAGTACAATCAAAACTTATCACAGAAATGGAAGATAGGCTTAAATAGGACACGATGAATGTATCTTCTCACATTGAGGGTAATGTCTCCCCTCCTGCTATGAGGGATGTGTCTCTAGTAGAGGATATCGAAGAAGGGGAAATAGTGGAAGGAAATTTAATATCAAAGGTCTCACATGGGGGCATCTCGGTAAAATTTAATGAGAATGCAGGCGGTTTTCATATTGTATCTGAGACAGTTCCTAATATGATGGAAATCTGCAGATAAAATACCACTAATACATTTAATAACATCTTAAATGCTGACCAAGGACAGGTTGAGGTTGATCATGTTAATAACAATATAGAAGACCCTTCTGAGACGGAGGAAGAAGTGAGATTATTGACTGAACATCTGTGTGAATTTGTTGTTAATGATTGAATGGATCAATTTATGAATGAAATATGTGACAAGGAGGAACTCTTGAGACAAAGAGAATTGCTGATTAAAGATTGTCTGGAGGCTGAGGATGATCATGATTCAATATATATTGGTAATCTCTTATTAGATCTTGATGACAGAGAGATAAAGGATCAGGAAACACTTGGGATTGCAGCTACTCTTCCTAGTTTGCAAGCCCCTGATTGTGGCAAATCTAATAAGAAAAGAGGAAGGAAATCAAAATAGGAATTAAGACTCTTGGACGGTTGTACTGATGGCCAAGCTAAACTGACGACTATTTTTAATGTAGGGAAGGGGAAGTTCCTTCCCAAGTCGCCATGAATACCCTAACTTGGAATGTTAGGGGATTAAATGCCCCTAACAAGAAGCAAATTTTAAAATGCTGCATTTCTCAAACTAAAATTGATATAATTATGCTAAAGGAAACCAAATTGGATAACAAAGAAATAACAAATTTAAAAAAAACACTGGTTTTTAGAGATTTCTGGGGAGTTCTAGTGAGAGGAGCCTTTGGAGGTTTGGGATCCATTTGGGATCCTAGGATGGTGTCTCTCACTGAATTAGAGGATCACATAAACTGGAGCTGTGGAATTGTTAAGAGCCTCCAGACATCGCCATGTTTCAGGATCTTCTATGTTTATGGCCCTACCCCCAATCTAGAGAAGGAAAGAGTATGGAAGGAAATAGAGAAGAAGTTGGAGGATTGTTTAGGTGAGATTTCAATCATTGGAGGGGATTTTAATACAATTACTAAAGCCTCAGAGAAATGGGGTGGCCTTCAAAGACTCCCCCATGCTTCGAGGTCTGCACACCAAAGGATGCTTTTACCTGGAATAATAGGAGGAAGGGTTTCAACTTTATTGCTGAAAAACTTGATAAATTTTTAATCAATGGTAACTTGGCAGTATTACCATTCACTGTGTCAGCTAATGTTAAACCCATTTCAGGTTCGGATCACTACCTAGTAATACTAAACATAATCAAAGAGAGTAAACCGGATAACTGACCTTTCAAATTTGAACAAATGTGGCTTAAGAGAGAGGGTTTTCTAGATATGATTGAAAAATGGTGGAAGGAAAATGAGGTTTCTGGATCTAAGTTATACCAGGTGGTAAAAAAATTAAAAATGATTAAGAAAAAATTAAAAGTATTTAACGATGATCATTTTGGGAACATTTTTGCAAACAAAAATTCTTTGGAGGAAAAACTGGCAAATTTAAATGAGGAAGTAATGGCGAAAGGTATGGATGCAACCCTTTACAAGGAGGAAAAGTGCTTAATGAAGGAATATGAAGAGATATTGGGAAGCGAAGAAATATTTTGGAGACACAAATCTAGGGAGACATGGTTGGAAGCTGGGGACAAAAATACCAAATTTTTCCACAATAGTACTAAACACAGGAGAATTGTTAACATGATCACCTCCATTAAACTTATGAATGGGGAAGTAATTGATGAACTTGAAGGTATAGCTAAGGAGGCGATAAGGTATTTTGAGAACATTTTCAGTAGACGAGGCAAAAGGAATATGGATGCCTAGGATAGCATTATTAGAAACATTCCCAAAATTATCTCCCCTGAACATAAAAAATTTCTTTTAGGAAAAATTACCAAGGAAGAAGTGAAGAAATCTTATTTAAAATGAACCCGAACAAATCTCAGAGACCTGACGGTTTCCTAGGATGTTTTTTTCAGCAGTGCTAGGACTTCATAGGTGATGATGTGTTTGAGGCACTGGGAGGGGTAAGAAATTCAGGAAAATATTTGAGAGAAGTTAACAATACCTTTATTGCCCTCATCCCCCAAAAGGAGAAAGTTGAGTCCTTTGATGATTTTAGAACAATAGAACTGTGCAATACCTTATATAAAATATTCACTAAAACAATAGCTAGTAGGCAGCAAAAATTCCTCCCAAACTTAACTAGTGAGGAGCAAATAGGTTTTATCCAAGGCAGATCAATATATGATGGGGTTATCATATCACAAGAAGCTATTCACTCTGTCCAAAATAATCATGACCCTAGTATGTTAATAAAGTTAGATATTAAAAAATCCTATGATAGAGTTGACTAAAGTTTTATGAAAAAGTGTTTGATTGCCTTCGGTTTTGTGAAACAATGGGTGAACATGATATATGAATGCATCTCTAACCCAAAATTTTCTATTCTAGTTAATGGCTCTCCAAAAGGCTTCTTTGGGATTAACAGATGACTGAGGCAAGGTGATCCAATTTCACCCTTTCTATTTATAATTATGACAAAAGCTTTGGGGTGAGCCATCAATATGGCTCGACTAGAGGATAGGATTAAAGGAATAAAGATTACTAGTGGGATTGAACCAACGACATACCATAAGTTTATGGATGATACTATGCTTTATGACCATATCTCTAAGGAGGACTCAATAGCATATAAAGATATTATTGGACTGCATGCTCTTGCTTCTAGACAAGAAATCAATCCTGAAAAGACATAATTTTTTTTTCTTTAGTACTCCTTCTGCAACTGAAATGGAGATCTGTAAAATCCTCAACTTCAAATTAGGGAATCTTCCTTGCAAATATTTAGGACTTCCCTTGGAAAAAAGACATTAGAATGATGAAATTATGGAATAATATCACGAATAAAATCAATCACAAGCTGGCTACATGGAATGGAAAATGGCTTTCTTCGGCAGGCAGAGTTACCGAGGTTCAGTCTATTCTGTCTGCTCAACCCATTTTCCAAATGGCCTGCATTGATCTTCCAAACAAAAATAGGGAGGAAATTAACAAAATTCTAAGGTCTTTCTTTTGGAAAGGTACATGGGACAAGAAAAAGTTCTCACTTCTTGTATGGGATAAGGTGTGTCGACCAAAAGAAAAAGGGGGTTCCAGAATAAAAGATATTAAACTACAGAGTAAAGCCCTAGGTGCAAAACTTGTATGGAGAATGTATAAAAACCCACATCTGAAGTGGGTCAAGATACTTACAATGAAATATCTCTCCAATGCGGATCCCATCAATATTTTTAGAGAAATGTCTCCCCCTAAAGGCTCCAGGATATGGAATTTTATGCTGGACTGTAGATACACCATCCAAGATAAACTTACATGGAATCTTGGGAAAGGGGAAGAGGCCCTTTTCTAGCAAGATTATTGGGGTGGTTATAGTGCCTTGGATGGTCATATGAACCTTGCAAATGCTCGCAGGTTTTTGACGGCTAAATTAGGTAAGAGAATTATTGACTATGTTACCTTTATAGATGAGGGTATGGGATGACAATGGAAGAACTGGGTAGATATTGGTCTCCCCCCAGCAGATGCTGCAGATTTGAATAGAAGTTTGGAAGACAAGAAAACATATTTAAATCTTAAAATGGATACGCTGGTTTGGGATGGTAGCAAAAGGGGAGATTATTCAGTCAAGGAAGGATATAACTTGTTGAGATCATGACTTATTAATAACTCTAACTCCCCTCTGACAACTTTATGTTTTCATAAAGATTGTCTTCCTAAGGCCGATTTATTCTCCTGGCTTGTATGACATAAAAAGATTTTGAAAGATGAGAAATTTGTGAAGATGGGCTATCATTGCCCAAGTAGATGCTCTTTATGCGAGAAGGATGAGGAGACAATTGATCATCTACTTATTAGATGTCCATACTCTACTAAATGCTGGACATGGTTATGTTCACAACTTGGGTGGGTATCGGTGTTTCAAAACAATATAATTGATTTACTAAACTCTTGGCCTTTCCTCAGATGAGGAAGCATTTATGTCTCACTATGGATTGCTTCCCCTTCAATCATTTCATGGGAAATATGGAAAGAACAAAATAGGAGGATTTTTCAGGGAAATAAATTGGATATAGGCCAACTTATTAATAAAATTGAAGCCTCTATTGTAGAATTAATAAATAATTGTAACATGAATAAGGCTAGAAAGGAAATGACTATGTCACATTGGGATGAGAAGATAAGAGGTAAGTGGCATAGTCTTGTTATCCCTCCTTTTATTGGAAATGGAGGTATATCGTCAAAAAAGAAGAGAGACGAATGTAAATGGACACCACCAAATGAAGGTTGGCTAAAATTAAACTTTGATGGTGATTCTAGAGCTAACCTAGGCTTGGCTAGCATTGGATGTACCATTCACAGTACGGAAGGAAAGGAGGTGGAAAAATTAGCTAAATACATAGGAACGGAGACTAACAATGGGGCAGAATTACATGCTCTGGTAGAAGGATTATTACTATGTAGACATTTAGGATGTAAGAAATTAAAAATTGAAGGAAATTCAGCTATTATCATCAATGCCTTAAGAAAAGGTTCTCTCCTTAACTGGAGATTAGACACTATGTTGGCCAGGGCTATTGCTCTTAGCTAGGATTTCGATAAATTAACAATTAACCATATTCATAGAGAAGGGAATAAAAGAGTGGATGAACTAGCTAATCAAGGAATCAAATAATTTAACCTAAATCATTTCATTAATCAAGCAATAGCATATGTAAACTACCTTAATAAAATTCATTTTCCTTCATTAAGAATGTAGAGTAATCATTTCATCTAAAAAAAATAGAGTTTAAAACAGAGGATCAACGTTCCCTTTATCTCCTTTAGAAAATTTAGAACAACCAAGTATAGTAGAGTTAAATACTAAAGATTGAAAAAAATACGAACGAAGCTAGTACTTATTCTATTAAGCTCAAGAAGTCCCTTCGTGTTGACCGCCTTCTTCCCCAATCTTTGTTGTTTTAAGATATCGATCCATGGCGGAGAGCACTCGTGTCATGTTTTCATCATTCAGGATGGTAACTAGATCATTCATTACTATCCATATGAGATGGTCATCCTTTATTTGCTTGATTTTTTGGGAGATATCTTGGACATCCTGGTTGGCTGTAGCAAGTTGCACATCAAGGGCCGTCAGTTTAGCAATACTCCCACTTTGATAGATTGCAGGTTTGATAATGTTGTCTATACTTAACTGATACCGGTTCTTCATACCCTCAACATTGATAAGCTCATCACCCATTCCTTGATGAGAGCCTCATCCCATCTCGGTAAAGTATTTATCCATATGCGTGATACTTGCTTGAAGGGTTTCAGCCATGAGCTCTAGTTGTTCATGGACTTCTGTTATAGTGTCCCTCTTAAATGAAAGTGAATAATTCCACCTCTAAAGAGGCACATATGTTGTCTCCAATACCTTTATGGTGATTGCATCCTCTATCTTCATCTTCATCAACTCCTCTAACAAAGACTGGAGAATCTCTATGATTCTCTTCTCTTCCCTGAGAAGCTGAATATCATTCCTCACAACATCCTTAAGATGTACATAAACCTTATAATATGCCCCTAGGAATTTGATAAGAGGGAGTCCCCTGGTCTTTAGATCTTGTATCCAATCCTTTCCTATTTTCCCCAGGTGGTGATCCTCATGTAACTATGCAATTACCTCCTGACTTGTATATGATAAGGGATCAAATGTCTCACTGGATGGCTGTCTAGGCTGTGAGGAAAATGAGGTTAAGGATTTTATGATATATTCACTAAGATGAGCTACAGTAGATTTGAGCTTAGCCTTGTCCCCCTTCAGGTTTTCCATGCTTTCCCTTACCTCTTGATGAGTAAACTCCCACATATCTACTGAACTATCTTGATGTGAGGGACCTATATCTATCTTTCTCACCTCATAATCAACAAGTGACATTAGAGAGGTATCTTCCTGTGTTTTTTCTTGGGCAATATCCAATAGGACATGCCCTATCCCTGGATCCTTCCCCAGTGAAGATAATACGTGTGATTTATTTTTTCCTTTTTTCACTGAAGGGCCTCTCATGATCTGAGTGATCAAGTTACTCGGAGGCACTCTGTCCTCTTCTCTTTTCCTCTTTTTTTTGATTGTTTTCTCTATCCATGAAGGCATGGATAGAAGTACCGAAGCACTAGCCAGACTCTGTATATCAAACAAACTCCTCACTATTGGAGGAGTATGCACTATTGAGGATGGGGCAGAGAAACGAGGTACCTTTTGGGGGATGGGGCTTAGATGCTCCTTATGTATATCTCCCTGCAACCCTGATGACTGTGCCCCTGCTGTCTTCTCTTGGGGTTTCTCATGTGTTTCTCCTTGAGGAAACATAACCTGCTCTCCTACTTCTCTTGGATGGGAGCCTTCTTGTGAGTCAAGATTGATTACCGGTAATGACCCACTCCCACATGTTTGTGCTAGCATATGGACCTTCTCTAGTGGATGATCATCCCCACTGACTGCCTGTTTCTCATTGGGATTTGGTGGCCCTGTTTTCAATGCTTTGCTTTTTGATACGGTTGGAATTTTAATTGGGGTGGGCAAGGGATTGGTGGTGCTTGATCCCCACCTTCTTGTCTGTTTCCACTTCACCAAATCCATTTTCCACTTTAGGATGGGCGCCATCCTTTGGTTGAGATCATCCAGATCTGGCCCATCAACTATGATGGGCTTCAGAGGTGTCCCCTTTATCCTTCCCACATATTATGGTGAAATTATATCCATCCCATCTTCTGTAACCCCCTCCACATCAATATTTACTCCATAGACTCTTATCTTCTCTACTGTGAGCCGTGACCATGACTGCTCCCTCATGTCATTATCATCCATGCTATTCACCCAATAGTCCTCTAGGGTGGGGATATGGTGGAAGGATGATCCAAGCTACAAATTATCCTTGAAAACATTTAAAGGATCAAAGTGTGTTCGCAGCACATTGTATTGGTCATATGAATACTTGGCTTTGGAACACTTTACTAGGTTATGGTTGTTGGAACTAGAGGAGCATGTAGAAGGACCAATTGTTATGGGAAATTGTATCCCCACCTTATGATGCTCACCACACTTGGCATTAACCTCTAATATATTCCTACAAAGCTCTACCATGATGACTTTATCATTTGGATATCTGGGTAACTTATACAGATAATTGTCAAAGGCCCCAATCCTAAAATAAGCAAATGTCAGAAATTGAGTAAAGTGGCTACCATAGGTAGTTGTCGCTGATGTTTCCTCTGGGGACATTCTCTACTCGGGGCAGCCCTATAACTCCCTACATAATCTCATGTTGAATGCATTATTTACTATTTGGAAAATCTCATAACTATTATGCATTTGTAGACATGCATAGTAATCATAAACTTGTATATCCTCCTCATACTCTTCTAAACTTGGAAGGTCGGGCCAGCTACAAACACAAGATAAGGCATAAATGATATAGGAAGACATATGAAAGGAAGACATGCGTTTATCTATAATGATCATTTTGGTTAACCTGTCACTCAGGAGATGAGCCTAATCAATATATCTTCTCTCAACATTGATGGTTTGAATGATGAAAAACCACCACTCCTCAAAATTTAGGGCACTCTCATTTCCCCAAAGGCGATGCATCAACACTAGGATATCTGTGATCTCTCTTTTCATATTGGTCCCGTATAATTTCTTTGGAAGTTTGGAGCTAGGGGCCCTCTTGGTCCGAAACCAATCGACTGATATTTTGCCTCTCCATTGAGATTTATTCTCTTTAAAATATGAGGCGGACATTGCAAAATCCCAGTTAGTATATTCTTCTCAGGATGGAAGGCCAACAAAACTATACATTAACTATCTATATAAGGTCACTACAACCTCATTATTTGAATTCCTTATCTGTCGACTTACAGGGTCGAATCATGCTATACACTCCATTATTAGTTTAGGAGCTTGGATGGCAATTGGAAACCTTTCCGCTTGGATTAAACCACTCTCAACCAACTTCTATGTTATGGGATGCAAAGGTGGGATATGCACCCTTTGGTACAAATCTTCCAAATCATAAAAACTCAATGTGGTATCGTTGATATCTTTCCAATCGCTACTAGCACTGTTCAGATGATCGTACATGATAGTTTAGGGCCATTTTTAATATAGGTGATGCTTCATTGTTCGGGCAAGTGATTATCTAATAAATTTTCTTCATGGTTTCTTTCCACCATTGAACAACTCTGAGACTCAAATTTCAGATTTCCCCTCACTTTTATCATCTATATCACTTTTCCCTATGCCTTTATTACATGCACTCTATATTCATTATCGTTATTGTAGATTTGGACTCTCCATATAAGGAATTAGTTATACACTATAAAATCTACTCTCGATAGGGATTTGACATCTAGGTACTCCTTAGTTAAATTTTCTTTGTTTTTCCATATAGTTTTTTGTCCCCGATTTCCTCTCTAGGGCTTCTGCTCCTTCTATCCTCTACCTCTCAGACTCCTCCCTTTTTGAGAACTCTCAACTGCTCTCCAAAATTTTGGAAACAATGTGTAATAGCTACTTGCACAATAATAAATCCATTTCCTTTCCTTTTGACATCTTTGAACTATTGCCTTTTCAAAAATTTTAGCCTTGAATGTCCTTTTCCAAGTAAGGGGGTCATGTTACTTCCCCCTTCTTTCTTATACTAGGCTTATTATTTTCCCAACTTTTAGCTCACGAGGCTGATGTTAGAATTTTGATATCCACCCACTCCCCCTTCCTCCTTCACCGTACTATGGATTCCCCGTAATATACCTTTATGTAATAGTGCCTTTTATTTGGTCTTTCATGGGCTTTTCAGATTTCTGGGAACTCTTTGACATATGTGCTTGCCCGATATCTATTTTTAGGATAAGCATCCGGGTTGTTTGCTTTCCAATTTAGCGGACCACTTGCTCTGGTTCTATCCTTTTTCTTTTAAAAACATTATTGCTTTATTTACACCCATCTTGTCGATATCTTTCTTTCTTAGGAAAACTTCAGAATTTCAGAGATCGCTCACTTATTTATCTTTTTATTTCCACTAGCCTTTTCATGTTACCCTTCCTGAATATGTAAATTCATATAAAATTTTATCCTTTTCCTGAGAACGTATTCACATTTAGGTCCTTAAGGATATTTTCGTATTATAGGTATATACTTTCTTTGGGGGTTCCGCATCTAGGACTATAGGTAATATTATCCTCTCTCCTTATTAGTAGTTATTAATGAATCTATCTCGTATATTATATCTTTTCTCAGTTAAGGTTAAAGATGATCTAAATAAAATAGCATTAATAAGAATAAAGTAAGTATCTTATTGTATGACTTTTTGTCATAAATATTCATAGTAATGGTTTTAGATTCACAACAATCCCCATTAAATACTATTTAATGTCAAAATCTAAGAAAGAATAACACTAAAAAGATAATGTTAGATACACTAATCTGACAAAGCTCACAAAATCTTTTAATTTAATGGAAGATTAAATGTGCACCACAATTGAAGTTTAGTAAAATTTTCCTTACAACTAAGTGAAAGAAGGATAATTATTAAAATAATTAATGGCGAACATGCCCCTTCATTAAGCTATCAACATATAAGCATTACAACACTTATTGGCATTCAATATGCATGCCTTGCATCAATGATATAAGACCCCTTAGTACAAATCTTACTTATGAAATAGATTTTTTAGCAAGGCCAAAATCTTGAAAGGACATCTCACTCGTTTAACCTTAGGATATGTAGGGAATTATATTAAATTAATAAATTATTACTCTACAACATAGAAATTTGCGCTGAAGTTTATATATATCATATACACCATAATACTGTCTTTAGCAAGTTTTCAAATATTTGAAGAACTTCTGCTGGACATAGAGTTGCACTTCTCTTCTACATTAGGGTACAAAGAAGAAAATAATATGGACACCCTAATTAGATTCTGAGGTGAGAAGTGACAGACTGAAGTCAAGAATGAAATTACGGAATAGAGGATTTGGGGCATCATAAAACACAATAAATTATTAGTGGTAGAGGCTATAATAAAAGTTTTAGGAAAAGACTACTTTAAAAATACTGACAGGACGAGAGTGAATTCGGACATCGCATCAATGTTCCTGGCCTTGGCAATTTTCCTGGAAAAGGATAAAAAGATTGCAAAAATGACTTGTGAAAAAATATTCAAATAGGACATTCTTGGAGGTATCAACATTGTCCTTCACAACATTGATGAAGCTTTGATGATTACCAAAGCCAGGAATTATGAGAGAGCCCTCTTAGGGGAAAATTTGGTCCCTATCTTATGGTTTGAGAGTAGGGAGGCTTTCAACTCATCCCTGGTTAGCAGGGGTTGAAACCTGAATTTTCTGACGGCCCTACTAGAGATCAAGTGCCCAGATAACCCTGACTGGTTTACTACGTATTTAAAAGAAGAAAGCATTGAAGGTTTTGGAGTTGCTCAGGATGGGACAAGCATGGCTCAAGCAATAAATATCTATGATGATGATAATGATGATGTCTTTGAGTGGCAAGATGGGATGACCTCCTACGGGGTGGACCCTTCCACCTCAGGTGGTAAGATTTGGGGTAAGGGTAGAGGATTTCTGCTAGGCTAGGAAGGCATTTTTATGCTTTAAATTACATCAAATATTTTATCACTAGAATGTTATTCACAAGTTTTATGCAACTTATAACCAAGAATTCCCTTTTGTTTTTGATTTTTGGGGTTGTAAAGGATAAATTTGGGTGGTCTTTTAAATAGGGTTTTAACACTGGGGATTTGCATATGAAAGATTCAACCATTTACATTTAATTTTTATGATAAAGAATGTAAAGCTAGAATTTTTTGCAAAAAATAATGGAGTAAAATACCTACCTCACATCATAGCAGATCTGGAAATACCCTTTTTCTGATGCCTGTGTTGAGTTTCTGGAAAATTTGCAACCGGATCTAGAACATAAATGCAGAGATGAAAAAAACCCAAAAATATTTTTCCGATCTAGCTCAGTTTTGATTCTAACCCAAAGTCAATGTCACCTTTGACCTAGAATTTCTGATTCTGACCTAAAACAAAATGTCGATTCTGACCTAGAACAGAATGTCAATTCTAACCCAGAATGTCTGATTCTGACATGTAACTCCCAAAATAGCACCTGTAAATATCTGAAAAATGGGGTTTTGGGGTGGATATATAGGGTTTTGCCTCAGTCAAACCCCCGTTTTGGTGGTTTCCACTTCCACAAATAACTGAATGTACTAGAATGTATGTGTGTATTTCTCTTAGAAAGAGCTTTGAATGTATAATGCTAAGATCTAATCCTCTAGATTAAAACCCTAACATGAATGGAAAATGAGAAACCAATGCATAGATTTGAATATGATAAAGAAATCATACCAAGCCCCCAAGGCTAAAGTATTTCTACCAAACTCACAATCCGTAGTTTCTACCCCATGAAGAAGGAAGGAAGGAAGGAAGAAATCTTTCTTGCTCCAATGAAGATCCACAATAGCTTGTCCACAAAATTCTTGTATGTATTAAGGAATCATCATATCTTGTCTTTATATATCACCCTCTTTCTTTCTTGCATCATCATCATGTCATAATTGCAATCATGTCATCTCACGATTTCATTTCATGATGAAATGAAGGCAAAAGAGTGTTTATATAGAGATCTCAATATAGACTTCCTAGGGCAATGTAAGGGACCCAAATTCAAATTTCACCTTGAATTATGGTCCAATTACAATCACCAACCAAGGAGGGGATGTATTAATTTGAATATCAGAGAAAACACTTCCGCACTTGGACCCGGGGACCTATTTTTAAGTTTAAAACCCCGATAAGCTCCGGATCTAAAAGTGGAGACCAACACCTAACAGAGGTCAAAATCAACCTTGACCTTGACCTAGGTCAATGTCAACCTCGATTTTGACTTAGGTCAGAATTGACCTCAACCCTGACCTGAAGTTTCAGGCAGGTCACCTTGAGAAATCTGTAAGATTCCTAGGTCAGCTAGGGACCTAGGAAGGCAAGAAAACACACCAGAGTGCTAAGGAGAGGCATAGAGGCCATAGATGAGGTATGATGAAGATTAGGAGATCCAATACATAGGTTCTACCTAAAAATAAATCCATAGAGAAGGAAATTAAGGAGGATCCATAGGATCCTAACCCTAGTTTCATTTAGAAATGGATAATTAAGTGCAAATGCTTGCAAATCTTAATATGTTAGTGTACTAAATGAGGGTGCTAAACCTACCAAAATGGAAGTGCTTCCATTTTAAGATGATACATTTAGCCCCCACTTTATCTTAAATATGACACTACGTGAATATGCAAGCTAAAGTAAGAAAACATCATAAAGTAAAAAGGATATAGCCAAGTCCTCAATGTGGAGATTCTACAAGAAACCGTTAGTACCCATAACCTGCAACACACAAGGTTAATGAAAATATGTAGAGAACCGAATCCTTACTAGGATGAATTTGAGAAGTGAATAGAGCCCCTTATGCCCCCTATTTTGGCTTACTAATTCTGAAAGGTGAAACAAGGTGATAAGGTTAGACCTATACATTGGATATGCATTTTATTGAAAATTATTTTCCTAAACCCATTAGAAGGATCCCAAATCTTCCTAAACAGATTCAAGAGGTTAGTTATCTGAATCATGATTCCAATGCCACTAACGGAACTGAAAACAAAGCTACCAAACTCAAGTTATGATGAAAATAGTGAATGTCTATCTAAATGCATATGAAGGAAAATTCAAATTTAACCTAAGTAAATTCAAACAAAACCCTAATAAAACCCTAATTTGCAGCTATAAATAAGAGAAATAAACACTTACCTTCTCATTCTTACCATTTATAGAGTTTTGGAAAAGAAGAAGAATGCCAAAGAGAGAAGAACTTTGAGCGAGCTGCATGGAGATCCTGAGAGAGCGCCTAGCCAACGAATAACCACTTCCTGAGGTAAGTTCTTTGTTTTTATATTTGTGATTGGAAAATTCATGTTTTCATAGGTAAGGTTGACCTTGACCTAGTTATGTCAACCTTGACCCTTTAAGGTTGACCATAACTAGAAAGGTCTCATCCTTTTTGGGGATAAGGTCGACCTTGACCCAAAAAGGTTGACTGATGCAGAGTGCAATAGTGGAAGGTTTGATCCTCTTAGACCTTTGAGGTCTAATGCTCCAAAAGACTAAAAATTTCAATAGGACTCCAAAGAGTGCCTCAACACTTTTCTCTGATTGTTATACTCCTTTAACAATCCTAAGAACAACCACTAAGTTCACAAACACACTTTGTGCAACTTATTCCAATGTTTACTAGTCACTTCCCAAAACAGGGCTACAAGACTAGATTTGACAAAATTGGGATTTCAGACACAACCCCACACCCAACACAAGATCAAATGATGTAATATGAAGTTTTTCAACAACCCAAACACTACCCCACAAGACTAACTTCTGATCTACTCCTGCACTCCAAGAATCCTCCAAGGTACACAGACCTAATAGGGCCCTAATAGGCTTGGTTTTCAAAGGAAGACCAATGAAATGGGTGCATAGA
>MU224520.1:1336537-1356878 GCA_018584345.1 Thuja plicata
ATTATGCTCCCCATCATGAGTCATCTTAGTGGAGATGAGTATAGTGCCATGTTCATGCAATGGAAGGCTTAATAAATGCCTTGATTGAAATACTGAGAATTTCCTTGAATCACTGATTTGTTTGAGTTAGTGCTCTGCACCATTGATCGTGACCCAAAAAGGTTGACCTTGACCTAGTCAAGTGGGTATTATAGTTTCCTGATGATAGAGTATTGATATGATGCTATTTTGTGCTTGACATGATCTTGTCCATCTCCGAGAGCACCCCTTTGGAGGGCTATTGCTGACTGTCAGAGAGAACTTATCCGAGATACAGTAGGATGAGATAAAAATATTAAGAGATGTGGGATTATACTGGGTAGCAGTCCTACCAAAGATGCGGTTCCATCGATCCATGATAGAGAGGTGGGAAGAGGATACTTGTTCCTTCCATCTTACCTCAAGAGAGATCACGATCACACTGGAGGATGTGTATAGGATCCTACGACTTCCAGTTTGAGGTGAGCCTGTCAGACCGAGAGTACAATGGGGTCCTACCGAGGTCCTTTCAAATGGGGAGTATTATTTAGGACAAGTACCATAGATGAGGACATGAGCAGATTAGATCAATCTATCAGCCATACTAGTAGGCTTGACACCTTTGGTACAAAAATTGATGTTGTGTATACTTGCTTTAGTTGTGATACCCAACATAAAGGGTATAGTCTCCTTAGCACCATTCACTCATCTCGTATGCAAGATGGAGGCTGACAGGACCGTCTTCTCATTGGGCCACAACATGTTATCCCATCTCTACCATGAGTTGTATTAGTTAATGAGATTCCAGTGGGAGAGTCTTACAATATGCACCTTGCTACAGGTTTGGATGTTTGAGCACTACATATGTACACGACCACAAGGTGTTTTGGTGATAGTAGATGCAAGCACACCGAGAGCCTTTGCCTATCCACTAGTAGATGTCTGGTAGTATGGGGATATCCTCTTTTGGAAGGTACACTTAGACCATATACCAAGTATTGATGTGATATGGAGACCATACTATCAGATGACAGAATGGCTAGATACTAGACACCATTTGAGACACTCACAGCAGGGCAAGCTGGTAGAGGGTCCTACCAGTCATGCAGTGATGCCATATTACTAAGATAGAGTGATGAGATAGTTTGGTATGACATAGGGGGTCCCCTAGATAGTACCTCAGTATGTATACCCTGTATGTGCTAGAAATATACTTGTTGGGAGCATGCTCAGACAAGCAAACATTAGAGATATAAATCAATAAAACACACTAACATGTCTAATAATATACTCTAAAACAAAGACTTGCATCACAACCTCCATTGAGATGAACAAGGGCACCCAATGCCTTGTTGATTTTCTCTTAGAGAAGTATTGATTTTCTCTTAGAGAAGTATGTGGATGTGCTCTCCCAACACAATATTAAAATCCCACTTAAAATGCATGAAAATGATGAGCTAATAACTCAAGAACAAGTATAAGGAACATGTCCCAAGTTTTCACTATTTATGAAGATGCAAACACTAACGCTAAGATGATATGTAAGATCTAAGCTAAGAAACTAGATTCATTCCATTAAACCTAAGATACAATATCTAGACTTTCAAAATGAACTAAGAAACATGAAACATAAACATGAACTAAGAGTTCTAGAGCTAAACTAGCATGATAACAATGCATACAATGGAGATGATTTGCTCTTGGTAATGGCCTCTATTTATAGATTTTTGGGAGGAAGGAGAGGGCTTGGATGAGGTGGAGCTCATGTGGCATCCACATAGGTGCTACATGAGGGATACATAAGCCATGCAAGAGGCCAAGTTTGCTCACACATGTGTGAGCAACTTGTGATGTGATTGGGTCAAAGTGTACTTAAAGTACACATGTGAAGGATCTAGTAAGAGGTGTAAAAGTTTTTGTCAAATAAAACACTTTTAGAAAGTGTAAGAAAGTGTCATCAAGGTTGTAAGAAACCTTGTTGGAACCAAATTAGGATTATTTTGAAAATTCAATATTTGGAAATTTGCTCACACATGTGTGAGCAAATAATTAGGACTAATATGTGTAGGAATCAATAAACTAGCCTAATTAACCTTAGTTAATTAGTGAGTAGGTCTATTTGGTGAGAGTGATGTGAGGTAGGGTAGGATCTAGGTTCAAATTAGTTTAATCCAAATTAAATTTAGATTAATTGTAGTTTAGTAGAATTAAGTCATGTGGAGGAATAAATAAATTATAAATTTATTTAAAAGGGATAAATGAGGGAAATATATATAAATAAGATTTAATACATTAAAAGGGGCAATAATATTTAAATTAAGATTTAAGTATTATGAAGTTGAGTCATATTTAATTAAATAGATAGAAGAATATAACAAATATAATTAATTAAAATTAACTATAATGTTATGGGAATATTAATTAAATTAATATAAGGATGATTTTAGACGTCTACATTTTGCCCCTCTTTGATACAACGTCAGAAGTGGCGTTGCATCAAAGAAAAGAAAATAAGATGCCCCATAAAGGTCAGGGAAACCTAAGGCAACGAGGGTAGAAGAGTGTTCCCCCTCGAGAAAAAATAGGAAAAAATATAATTTTTTAATAAAATTTTCTCAAAAAAAGGCAGGAAGAGGGAAAGAAAACTAATTGCATGACGTGTCCAAAAAGAAATGGAGGAAAAATGGGGACCAAGATAGAAACAAGGAGAAGAACGGGTCCCAAGGGCCTATAAATAGGCCACCAGGGCCCAAAGAGAAGTCATTTTCATTCACAGAGAGCAAAAGGATGGAAGAAGAGAGAAGAGATGGCGACGATCCAAGACCGTGCACAATTTGGGGAGTGAGTCAGGACACACCAAAGGCCCACAGATGTAGGACCACCGGTGAGTAGTCAAAGACCTATCTGTCCCTTATGCTTTTAAGTTTTTAATTTGCATTTATGACACTCAAAAAGTATGCAAAATCGGCTCACAATGGAGATGGTGGTCATGTAACCGCTGTCTGCACAAACGACGATCGACAGTTCACCGTCTTCACAGATGGATGATCGACGATCGTCATATACGTAGATGGAGATCACATGATTTTCATCTACAAGGGCAGGGGGAGGCAAAAAGGGGAGTAGAGATGGTGAAGCAGGTTCGTCCTCTGCGTGAAAAAGAGGCGGTGACCTAAATTGCTGTCTCTGCAGATCAGCAGCTACAAAGAACTACCGTCTGCAAGGGTAAACAAGCATCTCCACCGATTGACCTAGAAATATAAGAAAATGGGGGGAAGTAGAGGGAAAGGGATCCAGGGGCATTGTTTTGATGCCCCAGATTGAGAAAGCTATCTGATTATTAACATGGGTATTTGATGGATGCAGGAGGATACAATTTCCTTTTGGGCGAGGGAGTGCTATCCAGTGATGATGGCGCTGGTGCAGGAGCTAAGGATAGAGGATTGGGGATAGATACCTTGTGCAGGTTAGAGCATGTTCACCTCTAGCCCCATTTGAGAATGCATAATGCGCTTATGTCAGTATTGATTGAGAGGTGACATAATACCACCTCGAGCTTTCACTTCCCCACAGGGGAAGCTACTATTACTCTACACGATGTGTGGAGGATTTATAGAGTGCCGATTCAGGGAGTGATACCCGAGTACTATTTTGAGGGGTTAAAGCCATACATTTAGATGGCCTTTGGGAGGACATATACTGATATTCCAATGAAATGACAGTGAATATCATGGGCGGGGGCTATGACAACACGACCATGGTTGCAACAGGCGACACTTTATTTGGTTGGTGTTAAGGATGAATGATGCTAGATCATGTAGGGAAGGGATTCCCTATTGGCTAGGCACATGTGTTGAGCAATATGGTGGATGATGGACAAAAGTACTGCTGGGCTTACACTATCCTCGGTTAGTTATATTACGATTTGCACATGTGTGCCTACCGTAAGGGTAGGGTATTAGGACCTGGGTGTACTTTGTTAATGGTATAGGCTTGGGAGCATATAGCTGTCATATGCCCTATTCACACACATGAGACCAGGCAGGCTTATGAGCCATTTGTGTGCAGGTATTGACCACCTATTAGCTACAAGTCTACATACTTGATTAGGTATTGGTGGAGGTGATTAGATGATATGGGGGACATTTAGTGGGCACCTTATGTAGGGTGCGAGACATGGGGACATCAGGTCCCACAATAGGATGGAGATGCATACGCCGAGGATGATCATTATGATTCTTATTATCTGATATTTGTACAGACCAATTGTTGGTTGATAGGACATACGTCCTATATGATAGCCAGGTACAAGCCATTGAGGGTACAAAGATAGATGGGACAGGTGTAGGAGGCCATGCCAGATGGATTCCCTCATCCTTTGGTGACTTAGGAGGTAGGCAACATCTAGGGGATTGGGGTTGATCTATGAGGAGCTCAGGGATCATGGATGGGCATGATGGGAGTAGCATGGATCAGAGCACGAGAGTCATTACATGACACAAGGGTAGTGCCAGCATATGCATAGTGGTGGGCGATTTACAGGCCCATCAGACTAATGATTCCTGGAGTAGTGCAGGCAGATGAGCAGCCTGGGTAGGGAGAAGATGGAGGAGATGAGATGGTAGCCATGTCAGCATAGATAATATCTTTGACATCGCAGTGAGATGCTATGCAAATACATGCAGAGGGCTATAGGGTAGAGAAAGATATAGCTCACTAGGCAGGCATAGCTGTAGGTTTGGGACAGGTGCTAGCAGATGCACTTGCAACATAGAGGGATGCTGGCAGGAGATGATAGGAGGCAATGTATTACATGACCTTATATCATAGAGCCATGCTGGAGGGAGAGTGGGAGCAACCATACTTAGAGAGGTATGCATCCCGGAGTATAGGTTGGGATTCCTAGGGATCAATGGGGTTACCACCCCATCCTAGGAGGGGTGCAGGGCCATCACAGCCACTATGATGACTCTTTCAGACTATTTTTAATACACATTTTTGTATGACATTATGAGACACTGACGTATGATGGACTCTATATATACATGGACTTTTATGATGGTGATCTATTTTATGTTGTGATTCTATGTGATGTTTATGTAGGATGGATATGATGTGTTATGACTCTATATGTATATGATGTTTATGACTGACATACAGGATGAGATGAATTTATATGATTATGTTGACCTATTTGTGATGCAGGGATGAGATGCATATGATAATTAATGATATATGTGAAATGATTATAGATGGATGTATATTATGTCTAATGATGCAATGTGATGATATATAAATGTGTAATTAATGAATGGACTAAAATGAATGGTCTTAATGGATTAACAATGAAACTATAATGATTAATGTAATGGATAATTAATGAATGGAACTATAATGAGTAATGATTAATGAATTAACACTGCAACTATAATGATTAAGGATTAATGAATGGACTTAGTGGCTAGTAAATTAATCTAATGAATGTAACTAATAATACTATGCAATGAGATGAATGCAACAACTAGATGAATGTAATGCAAAATGGAAATATGGGGACACTATTTTTGTGTGTATCAAATAGGTAGAATAGAATCACTTAGGTGGCTGGATAGGGGGAATAAATAGAAACATTTCCAAGAGCAAAATACAAAGTGCAACATGACCTAGCTAAAATGCAATCTTAACTACATGATGATAGTGGGATTTATGCCGTGTTAATGTTGGAGAGCACTCCGTAGTTTGATTTTGCAAAAGGAGTTATGCACCATGTGCTAGAAAATACAAGTGACATGGTTCCTTTGCATGCACTAGACTCTTAGACAAATAGGTTGCTAGGAACAAGAATGCAAGAGATCAGGTATGATGAGACCTATGAAATTTTGCTTATGAGGAGATGTAATACATCTAGATCTTTTTAGGGATTTGAGATGCATGAATCTTGCCCCCAGTGAGGCATACATAGTCATAACTGAACATCAAACATAAATGCACTAACAATCTATGACAAGCAGATCATACCACAAATGACACATATTCCAACATGCACTCACCATAACGAACCAAGATATGAAAGATCGAGGCTTTCATGAGAAAAACATATTGAAACACAAGATAAAATTAACAAAAAGGCATCCTGACCAAGTGGTCATTTAGTCCAAAAGTTCTTGACATGAAAAAATTTGATGTGATAATTGATAGAAGAGACGTCACCAGAAGGATGCATCCTGATGGGAAAAAGATTGATTGATTGGAACGAGAATTTGTTGGCAATTGCTTGTGAATAAAATGAAACTAGGAAAATCAATTTGTTTGTTGATTTGTTGGAAACGTTTATGGTCACTGTGTCTAGAATAAAGCTCAGTGTTGATGGGATAAGCTCATTCGTGCGATAATGAAATTTTATTGCGAAAGTGGAAAACGGTTAGGGGACTACCTGCATAGATATGGGTAGTGAAGTTATTATGGAAGGTGATGGAGGCTGTATCAAAGATGGGGGAAAGAAATGGTGGATCTGACTACACATTGCACCTGAGACAGGTTTTCACTATGGTACTTATCCATCGCGCCACCAAAGTGGTTTTCACAAATGGATGATTTTATTTCTCTTTCTCTTTTTCTTTTTTGATACTTTTTGCAAGATTTTATATTTTCTATGATTTTTTTGAATTCTTTGAATTTTTTATGTTTTTGGATTTTCTGCTTTTCTGATTTCTTTTGGATTTTGATAGTTTTCTGCTATACAATGGATTGCTGAAGGATCAAGCATAGAAGCGCTTGAGATGTACAATATTTATAGGATCAGGGATCAAATCTCCCTCTAGTGAAGCAATCTGACAAGTGCTAGACCCATACTTTGCTATGATGATGAAGGGTCCCAACCAATTAGGCTCAAACTTTCCTTTCTTGTCACGGTTCTGGAGGTTCTTCATATTGTGCTGCAGGACAAGATCACCAACCTCAAACTGATGAGGTTTAATCCTTTTTTTGAATTGGAGGTGAAGGAGATTTTGATACACACGGAGGTGGTTTAGGGCATTGAGGCATCTCTTATCAAGGATTTCTAGCTCTTGCAAGCAAGGAAATCTATATTCTTCTTTGGACAACAGATTCTTGAGAGAAATTTTGAGGGAAGGGAGCTCAATTTCGATGGGTAGAATAGCCTCAGTGCCGTAAATAAGGGAAAAGGGGGTGGCTCCAGTGGGGGTTCAAATGGAGGTGCGGTAGGCCCAAAGGGTGGGATTGAGACAAAGGTTCCAATCATGGCTAGCTTCATTGACTATTTTATTGAGGATTTTAAGGATAGTTTTATTTGTTGCCTCTACTTGACTGTTGCCTTGCGGAAAGTACTTGGAAGAGGTATGGTGGGTAATGCTAAATTTCCTACATTGCTCTGTGAAATCCTTGTTTTTGAAAGGTCCTCCATTATTAGTAATGATATCCTAAGGAATGCCATAGTGATAGATAAGGTAGTTCAAAATGAACTTTGAGATCTATTTTCCAGTGGTGTAGGTGAGAGGAACAACTTTGAACCACTTGGTAAAGTACTCGGTAGCGGAAAGGATGTATTTATGGCCATTGGAAGAATTAGGGAAAAGCTGGCCAATAAGGTTGAGACCCTATCGGGAAAAAGGCCAAGGGGTGATGGTGGTTTGAAGGGATTGGGATGGAGCGTGTATCAAACGCCATACTACTGACAAGGCACACATTTCTTCACATAGTTGTAAGCATCTTATTCCATAGTAGGCCAGTAATATCCAGTGCGTAACAACTTCTTGGCCAAAGTGAGTCCACTAGAGTGAGCCCCATAGATTCCTTGATGTACCTCCTCCAAGGATGCTTGTGCTTCATTAGAATTCAGACACCTTAGAAGAGTTCCATTGAAATGCTTTCCGAAAAGGGTATCACTGAGGATTGTGTAATGGGAAGTGTGAAGAATGAAGGTTTTACGCTGATTGGGGGTTAAGGCAAGTGGGGTATGTACATCGTGAAGGTAGGAGTATACTTGTTGGTACCATGGGGAGTTAGGATCAGCAATTTCACACACCATTTCAGAATTTAGTTTGTCATAGGTAGGGACTATAAGATTCTCAACAAGAAACTCACATCGTGTACTATGTTATGGCATGGTGATCAGGGACCTGATAGTAGCCATTGTGTTAGCTGCTTTGTTGTTTGTGTGTGGGATTTGTTGGAAGACCAATTTAGTGAAATATTGTTTAAGGTCCTTGACTGTACGGCAATAGGGAAGCAAATTATCATTCTTTTTTTGATATTCATCCATAACTTGTTTGATAACCAATTGTGAATCACCTAATACCAACAAGCTGAGAATCTTCCATTGTATGGCCTGATGGAGTCCAAGTATAAGGGCTTCATATTCTGCAATATAGTTTGTACAAGGAAATTGTAATTTATAAGATTTAGGGACGAGATCCCCTTTTGGTGTAGCAAACAAGATTCCTACCCCTGATCCTTTTTGAGTAAAGGATCCATCAAAATAAATTTTCCATGGGGTACTCAGGGAAAGATTGAGGACTGATTCATCTGGAAAATCTATTATTAATGGATGTTTACCGTCAACAGGTGCTTCAACTAACTGATCTGCAATAACTTGTCCTTTGATAGATTTTCAATCCACATAAACAATGTCAAATTCACTAAGGATCATAACCCATTTCCCTATACGACCAGTAAGAGCAGCACGTGATAGGAGATATTTGAGTGGATCAATTTTGGAAACAAGGTGAATCTTATGATTGAGCATATAATGTCATATTTTTTGTGTGTAGAAGACAACAACCAAACATGCTTTCTCAATGAGGGAATAATTCAATTCATAACCAATAAGAGTCCTACTAAGATAATAGATTGCTCACTCTTTTCCGGTATCATCTAATTGGGCCAACATAGCACCTAAGGCAGCCTCTATGGTGGATATATACAAAATCAGAGGATGACCAACAATAGGTGGCACCAACATAGGTAGATTATCCAGATATCATTTTAGTTTTTCAAATGCATTTTGACATAATAAATCCCATTGGAATTTGATATTCTTGCATAGGAGATGAGAGAATGGATGCACCTTATCTGCCAGCTATGACATGAATCTCTTGATGGACTGCAGTTTTCCTTGTAAGCTGTGCAATTTTTCAATCTTTTTGGCGGTAGCATCTCTAGGATGGATTTTATTTTCTTTGGGTCAGCTTCTATTCCATGCCATGCCACAATGTATCCCAACAGATTACCACATTGTACTCCAAAGACACATTTCTTGGGATTTAGCTGAAGCTTATACATTTCCAATCACTCAAAAATGGTAGTGAGGATAGGAATGTGTGATTATCACATCTTGGAATTACCTAAAAGATCATCCACATATTCTTCCATGATGAAATGCAGGAGATCATGGAAGATGGTTGTCATTTCTCTATGATATGTGGCACCAATGTTCTTAAGGCCAAAGGGAATCACCTGATAACATAAGGTACCCCAAGGTGTTGTGAATGCAGTTTTGTGTTAATCTTCTGGTGCTATCTTGATCTAATTGTAACTTGAGAATCCATCCATGAGGGACAACATCTCCTATCCAGCAGTCAAATCCACTATGATATCAATATTTGGGAGTGAAAAATCATCCTTAGGACATGCAAGGTTTAAGTCTCTGAAGTTAGTACAAATGTAGATGCCCCCAACATGCTTTCCTATTCGCACAATATTGGAGACCCATTCAGGATAGTTAATAGGTTGGATTAATTCAGAATCTAGCATCTTCTAAAGCTCTACTTTGACTACCAGTGCTACTTGCAGATGCATCTTGCAGAGTTTTTATTTAATAGGTTTCACATTGGGATCCACAACAAGATGGTGCATGAAAAGATCTATATCTAGTCTAGGCATGTCCTTGTAGGTCCATGCAAAGTTGATTTTATGTTTATGAAGGAATGCTTTCATGTATTTCTATTCTTGATCACTAAGAGAGACTTCAATGTAAGTGATGTGTGGATCTGCTTCTATGTCTAGATTGATCAGGATAGTGTCTTCAATAATCATAGATGACATTTCTGGTTATGATGATATGAATGGAAGATCAACTTCTGCCTCCTCTAGCACCTTAGAAAGGTTTTCACTAGAGGATGCATCCTTTATTTTATCTTTTTCTTCATTTGAAGGTGCTTGCAAGAGGTTTTCACCAGGGGATGTTTTTGTATTCTGATTTTTTTGATTTTTATTTTTATTATCATTTTTGCGACTAAGAGAATTGACCTGGCTACCAAAGTAGGCTTTCTTGCTGAAACATATCTGATGTTTGTATTCTCAAAGATTCTTAAGTCCAAAGAGAGCTAAAATTGCCTCATTCGAATCACAAATGTCCAAAGTTGGCTGTAAATCTTGCTGATCCCAATCAATTAGTTCAGGGTTTGTGAGGGGAAGACAATGAGATCAAAGGTTGGCTTGGGTGATAGAAAAGACATGGTTAAGGTCATGAAGGTCATCTTCAACATATTGGAAAAGGATTTCAAATAACTCTTCTTCAGTGTCTAAATCTAAGGTGGCTAAACAACAGTCCTTAGAAAAGTTAGTCTTAGTTTCTATGGAACCCAATTCATGTCTTCGAGGATAGCCATTTTCTATTATAATTTTCTTCTTACTAGTTTCATTAGTGCCAAGACCAGTACCATGATACCCCATGCTTTCAACAATGGGAGTAACCTTGATATACTTTCCTTTAGGGAATGTCACAGGTTTTTCTTCTTCATCTTTGTAGAGCCAATCAAGGACATTGTATTCCATGTGTTCATCTGATAAGGACCCCCAATGTTCAAAAGTGGTTGTTTTGCAATGCATGAGCTCTTTCTCTTTAGAGGGAGGTAATGGTGACGGTCTCCCATAAGATTTCAGGGACAAAGGGAGCTATCTGATGCATAGAGAACTTTAAAATTTATATTCTCCCATGCCCTAATCTGTAAAGGTGGTCTTTGTTTTAGATCCAGAGGCTTTGTTTTCAGTGACCTTTTCCTTTCCTTTGGATTGATCAGGTTGTGTTTTTGATGTCTTTTTTGGAGTGGAGGAAGTTCTTGGAAGAAATGTTTGTTTATTGAAATGTAGACCAAACTCATTCAATGGACAGTAGTTGGATTGTTTGCCTTCCAGTCTCTTGTAGTATTAAAAGGGCTCAGGATCTCTGGGAATCATGATTTCTCTACCATGATGTGGGAACTTGAGGCATTGATGATAAGTAGAAGGTACACCTTTGATAGCATGTATCTAGGGTTGTCCCAGCAAGATATTGTATGGTAGATCTAGATCGAGCACGTGGTAAACAGTTTCAATTAAGGTCGGGCCCACTTGTAAGGGTAATGTGATCAAACCCTCACTTTCTCGTTCTCTGTCATCATAGGCCTTTATTGTGATTAACTTGTCTACATCTAGAAGGTCCTTAGAAAGACCGATGTTATGAATCATTTTCAATGTGCACAAATTTAGGCTAGATTCACCATCTATAAGAATCGTTTGATTTTAGTGGATTGGATTTTGGCTTCAATATGGAGGGATTTATTATGGTGAAGGTCAAGACCACATAAGTCTTTATCAGTGAAAAAAAGATGCTCTTGTGCAACTAAGTTCTCGATCATGGCTTGGAATTGAGCAACGTTGATATTTTCAGGAATATGGGATTAATTTAGAGAATCTTCAAGGATTTCTTTGTGAATTGGTGAGGTACGCAGGAGTTCTAGAATGGATATTTGTGTAGGAATATTTCCTAACCGAGACAATAGGTCATAGTGTGAGGTAGGCCTAGCAGCAGTGGAGGATGCAGCTGGTGGGTTTGCAAATGTAGAAGGTTTATCAGTAGCTTGGAAAGTGACTCTGGGTCTACGTGTGGTAGCATCACAATCAACAACTTTGAGGATTATGGTGTTGACATGCATTTCAGATTCTTCAATGCAGCCGCAAAGAGCATCAAACTGAAAGATATCATTTTCTTCTAGACTCTCACAGGTTCAATCATTTCTTGTGATAGTATTGATAGAGTAATCATATGGGATTGCATTGGATGCCTTGTTTTTCTTGTGCGATGGGAAGGGCTGATTGTAGACTTTAAGTTTTGCATTTGATGAGGATGCACTCTGGCCTTCAACTTCAATTTTTCCCATCTTCAATGAGATCTTGCACAAAGTGTTTGAGCTTCATACATTTCTTGGTATCATGTCCTTTGATGTGATGATAATCACAATATTCATTATCTTTATACCAAGTAGATTTGGTTTGATTCTCATCAAAAGGCCTTGTGTTTGGATAGATTATCATTCCTTGATCCGCAAGTTGTCTAAAGATCATGTCTAGGGGTTCTACTAATGCTGTGAATTGTCATCGTTGCCGATTGTTGTTATTATCATTGTTGTTTTTGTTGTTACGATGGAACATATATTATTGCTTTTGCAGTTGCTACTGATTGTTGTTTTGATACTAATTCTAATTTTGATTGTTCTGATTCTGATTTTGATTGTTGTTGTGATTCCAATTTTGATTCTGATTGTTATTGTGATTGTTTTGATTATTATTGTTGGATGCCTAAACAGTTTGAACATGCTTGGCATCAGTTAATATATCATTAATAACTCCTTTGTTTTTACTCTATAATTTTGGTTTATCATTGTTGGAAGGAGTACAATGTTTGATGCTACCTTTTTGCAAAAGGCCATCTTCAATATCTTTTCCCTTCTTGACAAGGGATTCAAAGGTGTCAGGTGAAGCCATTTTCATTTGGACTGAAATCTCGGAGATCAATTTCTTTGTGAAGATGTCAATTAAGTGACTATCAGGTATTTTCCATGGCATGCGATTTGCAATATGTCTCCATAGTTGTAAGAAACTAGCAAAGGTTTCTCCATTCTTCTGTTTAGTATTGCACAAATCGCTGAGTGTTTCTTGATGCTCAATGTTATACAAATATTGTCCAAAAAACTTCTCTGCAAGATCAGAGAAAGTAGCGATTGATCCATAAGGAAGGGCCATGAACCATTCCAAAGCTTCACCTCCAAGACTCCTAGTGAAGATTCTTTTTAGATAATTTTTTTTATGGGAAACTTCTTGACATGCGATGTAGAATTTTTTGAGATGTTGTAGAGGACATGTTTCACCTTTGTATTTCTCAAATTTAGGCATCTCAAAGTTTGGGGGGAATGGTTTCATTGTGATGAACTTGTCAAATGGATAGGGAAAAATCTAATCAAATGAAAACTCCTTTTTGCCCCCATTATGTAAACCATGCACAAGATTTTTGAGTTCATTAACTTGTTGGGCTAAATCTAGAGCATTATGCAGAGTAAATGGTGGCACATAAGATGATCCTCCTCCAAATTGTGTAGCTAAAAACCCAATGGAGGTCATACCGACTATAGGAGGGGGTATGTATTAATAAAATCTAGATGTGTTGGTTACAAATGTCTTCATGCCCATTGTTTAAAATGTAGATGATGTAGGCAAAGGCATAGAAATCTGCCCTATGTTATTGACATTAGCATTTGCTCCTTGAGTGGTATCCGTTTTCATGTGAGTGCTATTGTGCGCAGTAATGTTTGGCAAAATGCTTAGGATCTATTGGATTTGTTCTTGTGTCAATTGGACTGATGATGTAGTTGTTGATACAGGTGTTGATGTAGGTATTGACATGGAAGGTTCACTAATAGCTCCTTTACTGGTATAACATGATGATGTAGCATTTGAATTGGAAGCCATGGATGTGGTAGCAGCAACTGCGACTTTGGTAATGTTTTGGGTAAGGAGTGATTCATCAAAGTCGGCGGGCACTGTAATGCCATTTCGAATGAGATTCAAGAAGATTTCACCACTATTTTGACTAATGGCCTTTTCAACCATTTCTAAGTTATATGGATCTCTAAGAAAATGGTTAACTTGTGTAGGTCTTTCTTCTTGATCCACTAACTCAATTTCAATGGGTTCATTGGTTATGTCATCAACTCGCGCTGCCTGCCCTTGAAATAATTGAAAGGGAAAAAGGATTCTCCTCATTGGTAGCATTGTTGAGTGTTGCACGCCTCATGTTTCTAGCTTGGGATCGAGTAACTACCATACAATGGTAGACTTAGAAGAATGGAAGACTAGAAGATGTAGGATTGAGAAATGAAAGGGAATGAAGCAAAGATCTGATTCTTGATTTGATTTGATTTGATTTTTATTAGATTGATTAGATTGATTGATGATTGAATAAGGTTTGATTTGACTAAGGATTGATTCAAATTGATGGTTGATTTTGATTTAAAGGTTTTTAGAACAAAACCTAGGTATAACAAGAACTTGTGATGATACAAACACAAAAGGATTAAATGATATATTTTCTACTTGAAGATAGACTTGTGATCTCAAGAAAAATGGGATACCACTAATGAATTTAAATTAATTGAGATAGACTGATGGTCTACAAACAATGTTGTATTTGTTTGAGGATGAAGGTCTATAATACTTTTGATTAAGGTCTTTCAACCTAAAAGGGATTGATTTGATTTGATGTAAAGAGGTTTTATCTAGTGCTCCAAGAGGAAGAATGATGTTTGATGATGATGGAAGAATTGATTTTAGAAACAAGAGGCTTGTCTAATCATATTTCTCAAGGGTGACAAAGGCATGGTTGATAGGATATTTGGCCATGAAATTGCAAACTTTGTTGTTGTACATGATTTTGTCAATTTTCTCTCAATACTCAATTTTTTTCTTGATTGATGTGGAAATGTGTTGATATTCTTTGGATTTGCGAGTAGTCTCTTTTTGTTCTCGATAAAATGGAGGTGTTGGAAGCTTAACCTTCTTGTGTTTCTTGGAACCAGTCATGTCATATGGAAAAAAATCTGATTTTGACTTAGTGATTGAATGTTTCAGGACAAATGGTTTTAGTATCCCATAAAGGACCAAATTTCAAAGATTTCAGTAGATTTTGAAGCTCACTATTTTCAAAAAGAGATCAAAGTCTTAGACACAAATGATGATATGTGCAGACGGTGATCTACGTAGATGACGATCTGCAAAGATGTCAACTCCAAAATGGAGATGATAGTCTATAACTAGGACAATGTCTTGATGTTTTAGACAAATTTTTTATTTTAGTTTGATATTCAGTGGATTTGTTCAATGGCAAGAACCAATTTCAACATAATCAAACTAGAAAATAGCTAGCATGTATCTTGAAAATAATCCAACAAGGGAAAAAGCAACCTTGAGGGATACAAGCAAGTGTGACAAAATTTGTTTGTTTGAAGGTTCTGTTTGTGTTATGATATTATCAATGTTCAAGCACTTCAAACACAATCTACCTAAGGAATCAGTGTAGCATGAAAATATTTTCTCGTAAAGCTTCAGTACACACACACAAGAGCTAATCAGAATACGACTGTCACTGACCATGCAATGTCTATATGACACCGTATTAGCTGACTCTGAATGCTCAGGGTGGCACGAATGTACAAGTAATCTTGGGGAAGTTACTATCTTCCTTGCACAAACATTATCAACTTTCAGGGGTGTTCCATGTAGCTTCTATGCCTAGAGTACTTAGTAAGGGTCTCCATTCGATTGTATCCTCTATGTCCATGCAAGCATGATTTAGGTGTATAGCCCCATAGCGCGTCTTGACAAAAGTGGTCACATAAATGTGATTGAGACCGCGAGGTCACACTTATGTTAGACGAGAGCCGAGTATAAGCTCAAGTTCCAACCGACTTCCAAGAATTTGACACCAAGGAGTAAATTTGATTAAAGTGAGTTGGAGTGGTGTGACTTACACCTCGTTCTCATGTGGGTCATTCCTGGGAGATTTTTTCCTCAACCGATAGGCCCAACTAAAGGATCAACTTGAAAACATGGATTGGCGACAAAAGGGGTCTAGATTTCTGATTTTCCCTCAAGGGGAAAAGAGCATATTCTCCTACCCAATGTCATTTTCTCCCAAACATGCCAAACACTTGTTCTTTTCCAAAAGACTTATCTGTTTAACACAAAATAAACTTGTCTAGGTTTTTGATCTCCCAAAAAAGGAAGAGAGTATACTCCCCTAATATTTATTTTGAATCATACAAATAAAATCTCCTAATTAATCTAGGTGCATAATAAAAGATTATGTTAAAAAACATGATCGTTTGGTTGAATTCTTTCAAGGCAACTTGCAAAACAAATGTGAGTAGTTTTTTGAATTTATGTCTTCTCCAATCGTCCTAAAAGCACAAAAAAGTTATTAGTTTTAATGTTTGTCTTCGGAAATAGTGTTGCAAAACCTTGAAAAAGACTAGTAACCCTGAAGTCTGCTAAAAAAATATTGGATTACAACAAATATTTGCAGACGGCAGAGTCAGAGCACAAACAATGATCTGCACAGATGGTAAAGTCAGAGCGTAGACGGTAAAGTCAGAACTTAGATGATATGCAAGATCTAAGATAAGAAAATAGATTCATTCCATTAAACCTAAGATGCAATATCTATATTTTTAGAATGAACTAACAAGCATGAAACATAAACATGAACTAAGAATTCTAGAGCTAAACTAGCATGAGAACGATGCATAAAATGGAGATGATTTGTTCTTGGTAATGGCCTCTATTTATATATTTTTGGGAGGAAGGAGAGGGCTTGGATGATATGGAGCTCATGTGGCATCCACATAGGGTCCACATGAGGGACACATAAGCCATGCAGGAGGTCAAGTTTGCTCACACATGTGTGAGCAACTTGTGATGTGATGGGTCAAAGTGTACTTAAAGTACACATGTGAAGGATCTTGTAAGAGGTGTAAGAGTTTTTGTCCAATAAAACACTTTTAGAAAGTGTAAGAAAGTGTCATAAAGGTTGTAAGAAACCTTGTTGGCACTAGATTAGGATTATTTTGAAAAGTCAATATTTGTAAATTTTCTCACACATGTGTGAGCAAATAGTTAGGACTAATATGTGTAGGAATCAAGAAATCAGCCTAATTAACCTTAGTTAAATAGTTAGTAGGTCTATTTGGTGAGAGTGATGTGAGGTAGCGACCGATCTAGGTTCAAATTAGTTTAATCCAAATTAAATTTATATTAATTTTGGTTTAGTAGAATTAAGTCATGTGGAGGAATAAATAAATTATAAATTTATTTAAAAGGGATAAATAAGGGAAATGTATATAAATAAGATTTAATACATTAAAAGGGGCAATAATATTTAAATTAAGATTTAAATATTATGAAGGTGAATCATATTTAGTTAAATAAATTAATTAAATAGATAGAAGAATATAACAACTATAATTAATTAAAATTAACTACAATGTTATGGGAATATTAATTAAATTAATATAAGGATGATTTTAGACATCTACATACCCGACTAGATACTATCAAAGACCTGATGCTATACATCGACCTACAGTAGCAAATATTTTAGATAGCGAGATAGATGAGACCGAGGACATAGAGGTAGCTCCTGATGTATCCTATTCAGGTGTCAGAAGAGACTATATCAAATATTGGAGTCTATAGGGAACCCACCCCATCTTCCCTAATGACTATCCCACAGGTGATCTAGGTCTTTCAGAGAGGACACACCCAGGTGGTGACATACTAGTAGAGGAGGAGGAGGATCCGAGAGACAAGGAGGAGCCCATCTCCAAGGGAGATCCTATGGAGAAGGAGAGAGTGGAGGAGAGAGAAGAGTTTAGAGAAGAAGAGGTGGGAGGGGAAAGAGCAGAGGAGATGCCCCCAGGTGATAGTACAAGTGTAGATGATCGTGTGGTCTATGTTGTACCATTGAGATCATGACGACCTCCCTGTGCTCATACAAAGACACCACCGTCTAGACCCAGACACAACGAACATGGACAGGGTAGTCACTCCATGCCCCCATCATATAGATCCTTTGGTGATGCTCAGGAGGGAGACCCAGGTATGAAATATACATTATATTAGAATATTTTAAGTGAATGTTTTTCTAGAAGTACTAAAAGAAAAATATGTTTGAATTTTGCAGCTAGCGTAGCAGAGTGGAGGAGCTTTGTATGTGAGGTCCTAAAGGATACATGTATATTATACCGACTGCTAGCTAGCGAGCGAGAATCCATCATTTGATAGAGATATCCTGACAGACATGCGAATGTTTTTGCATGCGTCCAACGAGAGCTAAGGTTATGCAGAGAGAGAGAGAAGAGAAATAGATAGCTGACCTACAGAGAGCTCAGGAACATAACTATGAGATAAGCATGTTGAGGAGCTGCAAATGGACTACTGTATCAATATCATCAACCTCACACCATAGATCAGAGAGATGGGAGCCATCGACCCTCAGAGCATAGAGATAGAGATTGATAGACAAGGCACATATGCCATATATGTACCAAACTCAAAAATTTATATATGAAAAATTTTCTCTGCCCAGTTAGTTCTATGATTGATTACTGTACTTTTTACCAATACAAAAAACTTAGCAGAAAGAAAGAATGAAATTATGTGTGAATGTATTCAAATCACCTAACCTATAAAACATACATAACTATTCTATAAGGAATATATAAATACACAAAGAAAGAATGATGTATTAGGGATAATAACGTTTGAGATGCATAATATTAATAGGTTCCTTAAGAGGGACACCATTCATATCAACAATCTTATAATCACCTGAAGAAAAGTCCTCAATTACTACAAAAGGTCCAAGCCAATTAGGGCTAAACTTCCCTTTTTCGCTAGGCAAAGCATTCACATTCCTTTGATTTTCATACAAGCCTAAATCATCCACCAAAAATGACCGTTACATCACCTTATGATTATACTATTTCTGAAGTCATTTATGATAATTTTTTTATATGTTCCAAAGTATTTATTTGTTGTTCATTCAACATTTCTAATTCCTGTAATTGATGTTCCCAAAAAGTATCCTTGTCGATTATCCCATGAAATGAAACACGCAAAGAAGGTATTTCTAATTCTAAGGGCATAATAGGATCAATACCATAAACAAGATTATAAGGATAAATGCCTGTGGTAGTATGAACACTAGTCCTATAAGCCCATAAAGTATAAGAAAGTTTGGTATGCCAATCTTTCGCATGGTTATTAACTGTTTTCCTTAAGATTTTCTCAATAACTTTATTCGATGCTTTAGCTTGGCCATTAGATTAAGGATAGTAGGGAGTATAAAAACTATGCTGAATACAATATTTCTCCAAGAATTTTGTGACTTCTTTATTCTTGAAAGAAGTGTCATTATCTGAAACTATTATTGAAGGAATACCAAATTGTGCTATAATATGATTAAGGATGAAATCACAAATAACATTCAATATAGTAGAATGAAGAGGAATAGATTCCACCCACTTTGTAAATTGATCTATAGCTATCAGGATGTATGTATGTCCTTGAGAAGAAGCTGGTGAGATTTTCCCAATAAGATCAAAACCCCAAATACTAAAAGGCCATGGAGCAACTTGATTACGAAGCTCATGAGTACGAGCATGAATTAAATTACCATGTTTCTGACATTAAGAACACTTCTTAACTAATGTAAAAGAATCTTGATCCATTTTTTTTTTCCAATAATACCCCATTCTAAGAAGTTTATTGACTAAAGACTTCCCACCAAAATGTCCCCCACAAGAACCAGAATGAGCTTCTGCTAAAGCTATCAGAACTTCAGTTCTACCGAGACATCTTAATAGAAAACCATTATAAGAGTGTTTGTAAAGAGTATCTCCCAAAATGATATAATGTGCTGCAAGCTTCCTAATACGATTACGCATGTTCCTTGTTTCTGATTCTGGTGTAATCACCTAAAAATGGTCACCTAAACCCTAGACCCCCAATCTCAACATTTAATCAAGAAACCCTAACCTTGATTAAACCTAAGTCCTAAATCAAACAGGCAATTATCAAATTCAAACTAATCTGACCTAAACCCTAGGTCCTAATCAATCATCATACTTGATTAATTAATTAATTCCTAAAATCACATTACATTGGCAAATAAACATTATGTTAATTATTTAATTGATATTATGACATATTAATAAAATAAAAATTACAAAATTGTCAATTAAATAAAAAAAGAATTAAATTAATTATAAAATCATAAATGTGCATTCAAAATGAATGAATTTATTAAAAATGCATATGACATCATCAAATCCAGTTAACTGATTTATCAAAATGGAAACAATCCATTTCCACTCAGTTAACTGATTCTCTACTGTTTATCATTTTAGAAATATTTCAGTTAACTGTGAACTAATTTTGGAAGTTTCTAAAATAACTGATCAGTCAGTTCAGTCAACTGACTCTCTCGACCAAT
>MU224520.1:1364089-1379535 GCA_018584345.1 Thuja plicata
ATCTTTAATGGGCCTATTGAAAATCAAGAGAAAGGTATCCTTTGTACACCATTTAAAGCTCCTTGTCAAGATCAAAGCATCCCATCATCTCCTTGTCATGCTCCTCCATATCCACCTCAAGAAAACATCATTCCTCCAAATCCCTTGCAGAAAAATAAATCCCCTCAAGCTTCAATTATTCCTATCAAAGTTGCTCCTATCAAGGTTGTTCATGCTCCTATTGATATAAAGATTAATTCAAAAGAGAAGATCCTCGGCAATGCATCTCACTCTAAAGATGTTGATATCCCTTCCACACCTTATATCCCTCCATTCAAAAGTAAGTGTGTGCCTTCTCCTTCCTCCAAATCCATCCTCATTCCTTATATTCCAAGGCTAAAACCATCAAACCTTCCATCTATATTGGGTCCTTATATCCCTCCATCCACTTACCCTATCACCTATCAAGATCAACAAAGACATACATCCTTGAAATATCCTTATCAATCAATCCATATGAACCAGTCATATCAGTCCTATTCATCCACACTCCCCAAGTCTTTTGGAAGCAATTTGGATGTGCAACGAAGAAATAAAAAATTGAAGAATCCACTTACATTTGAAAATCACTATGTCCCATCTAATCGACATGTGACTAAAAAGAGACCACAAGGGTCCACTCAGCAAAGAATAATATCAAAGCAAATATGGGTTCCTAAATCCATCATGGAAGTTAAAACAATCAGTAGTAACCTTATTAGAAATTGTAGGGTATTTAAGAGTATGTATAGTAAATTGAAAGTCTTCAGCATTATTCTCAAGATAAACCAAAGAAGCTGTGCTTGCCATGGCATCTGCATGTCGATTATCTTTCATAGGTAAAGTCTGAATCATATAAGAAGAGAATTGTGAAAGAATATCAAGAGCCAAATCTCTATATTGTGTCATTTTATCATTCTTAGTATGATAACCTCCTTTGATTTTTTTGATAATCAATTGCGAGTCCCCATATATTTTTGAGTTTTTAATATGAAGGGATGAAGCTATTCGTAAGCCAGCTATAAGAGCTTCATACTTCACAATATTGTTAGTACAAGGAAAGGTCAATTTATACGACATAGGGATTGGTTTATTTGTTGGAGGGACCAAGATAATGCCTACACTAGAACCTGTCTTATCTCTAGAACCATCAAAATATAATTCCCAAATATCCTCTTGCTTAATAGCTAGAATGCTCTCATCAGGGAATTCTATTGAGGTAACGCTTGTATTAGAATGAGGACAAGGAACTTCAGCTAAATAATAAGTTAAAACTTGTCCTTTAATTGAATTTTGAAGAATGAAATTAAGATCGAATTCTGTAAGTAACATCACCCACTTTGCCAAATGACCAAAGAGATCAGTCTTTGAGAAAAGGTATTTTAGAGGATCAAATTTAACAATCACATTAACCTCAACATTCAATATGTAATTCCTAAGTTTTTGACAAGCATAAAATAAAGCCAAGCATTGTCTTTCCAAATCAGTATATCTCATTTCATAATCAACTAAAGTATGACTAATGTAGTACACCAGTCTTGCCTTACTTTCACTATCATGTTGAGCCAACAACGCACTCACGACATTCGGAGTAGCAGAAGTATATAGATAGAAGGGTTTATTAAATTGAGCGGGTTGAAAAATAGGAGGATTAGCAAGATACTCCTTAAATTTCTCAAAGGATTGTTTACATTCCTTATTCCAAGAAAAAGTGGTATCTTTTCTAAGAAAGGAAGTGAAAGGAACAGTTCTATCAGCAAAGTTAGAAACAAAGCGACGAATGGCTTGTATTTTTCCTTATAAAATGTGTAATTGAGAAATATTCTTAGGAGGCATGTTAACAATAGCATCGATCTTTTCAGTATCAAACTTTATTCCTCACTTAGAGATTATAAATCCTAATAATTTACCAGAATCAACTCCAAAGGCACATTTCTTAGGATTCAATCTCATATTATAACTCCTGATTCTTTCAAATATTTGTCGTAAAATAAAAAATGATCCTCTCTTTGTATATATTTTTCCAAGATATCATCCACATAATCTTCCAGAATCTTATGAATGTAATCATGTAAAATCAAAGTCATAGCGCGCTGATAAGTTAATCCCACATTTCTTAATCCAAAAGGCACCATGACCCAACAAAATGTTCCCCAAGGTGTTATAAATATGGTCTTAAGTTGGTCTTCAATAGGAATAAAGATTTGATTAAAACCCAAAAAACCATCCAAAAAAGATAATAAAGCATGATCCGTTGTCGAATCCATAATTATATCAATATTAGGTAACAAGAAATCATCTTTTAAGGATGGCTTATTTAAATCTCGAAAGTCATTGCACATCCTTATCTTATTTTCTCCTTTAGAAATAACCACAATATTGGAAATCCATTCAGAGTAATCAATAGAGTGGATGAACCCAACACCTAATAATTTTTCAATTTCGGCTTTAACTAATAAGGTAATGCTTGGATTCATCATTCAAATTTTCCATTTCATAGGTTTAGCATTAGGCTTGAGAACAATATTTTGAGTAACAATCTTAGGATCTATACCTAGCATGTCCAAATATGTCCAAGCAAATATATCCTTATATTCAAGCAAGAGGGAAACCAACTGATCATGTTCATCTTGATTCAAAAATTTCCCAATTTTAATTATTTTTTAGAGTCATTCACATCCACCTGAACTTCAATAGTCTTAGTTATTAATAAATTACTTTGCATGGGGGAACCCATTGTCAAAGGAGAAATATATTGTTCATCATGTTCTCTAAAATAGACTTCATTATTCAGACAATAGGGATTTCTACTTTTATGATGAAATGTAGGTAGATCCTGATAAGCCCCTAAAAAATTGGCTAGGGCTTCATCTTCAGGAAAAATATCCAAACTAGGTTTTTGATCCATGTCAAGGAGAAGAGGATTATCCAACTTCAAATGTCCACCATAGATGTGATTGACATTAAGAGGAAAATTTGATGGTTGTTTATAAGGATTGAATCCTAACCCATAATTATAATCATAAAATTCATTGTCCAAGGGCACTTGTATACCTTATTCATATTTACCACATCCTTTCCTGTCGAATCTTGATTTCTTGAGTAGATGATAACCATAACCATATCTATCGGCCATATAAGATTGAGTCAAAGGAGTGACATATGTCACAATGTCATAGCAATCTGGTTTTATTTTCTCAATTGTTTCTTCAAGTGAAGTACCAATAAAGTTACTTTTTAATTCCTCAGAAAGTGGGGAAGGAGTAAAAACTTGTTTTTCAAACCCACTTTGTTCTTTCATAAATTCTAAATCAGAAAATTTATATTCTCCCATAAAAGAAGGATTAAAGTCCAATGTTCCCCAATCATATCCAGTTAAATAAGAAGACAAAGTTTCATCTTGTTTAACTTCAGGTGGTTTCTCAGGTTCCTTACTTGGTGGTATAGGTTTAGAAACCTTAGCATATCATGCATTTAGGCAAGGATTCGACGCATCATCCACATGTAGTGTATACATCAGATTGTTATAAATGAACCTAACCTTACAATGAAGAGTAGAAGGAACCACATGCATAGTATGTAACCAAGGTCTTCCTAACAGAAGGATATAATTGAGGGGTTCAGGCATAACATGAATATGTGTATTGAGAAGAACTGGACCAACCTTAATGGGTAGCGTAATAATGCCCAAATTTTTCTTTGCGATATTATAAAATCCACAAATAGGGATATTATCCTGTTGAATAGTTGTAAGATTGGCCTTAATTTCCTTAAGCATATCCATGATAAAAATATTAAGCCCATATCCATTATCAATTAATGTTCTACAAATGATACTCTGATTAATAGAAACATCAACCATTAGATCATAATATTGATTCTACACCTCAACAGAAGGTAAATCATCATCGGTAAACACAATAGGAGGTACATAAGGCATAGTATGCATGCACTCCAAAAATTAATTGATATTCTCTTGGTTAGGAGGTGGAGAAGAAAGAGTAGATAAAGACTTTTGCAAAGCCTCTTGATATGTAGGAGAAGTTTGAAGCAATTCCCATAAATATATCTTAGCTGGAGTAGCGTGTAATTGCTCAACTAAGTCATACTTCTTAAAGGAAGAAGGTAACCTAGGTGCTTGAGGAATCATGGGTTGAGAAGGAGGTAAAGAAGATGGAATATTAGGTTGAGGATTATTCCATGTGCGATAAGCATGTGAAATGGAATCTGTGTTATCAAATAAATCCAAAGGATCTCTAGGTTTACCCTTAATAGTTATTTGAGGAAATCCTTTTACCGTCATGAAAGGTTTAGGAAATAACATTCTAGGTGCATCAATGTTGAAAATAGTGGAAAATGAAGGTAACCATGCACACACCCTATGGTAAATGTCAATTGGAGAGGTTGTGGAGGATGATGAAATAGGAATAGGATCCATGGAGATCCCATTCAAACCATTTTCATTCTCACTTCCATGTACCTCATTAAGGGATCTATCCTCTTGTGCAATAAATCCTCATCAAAGTATTCAAAACAAAAGTCATACATGTTGAACATAAAATAAAATTACAAGCATGTAAATGTTTTTGTGTTTTTAAAGAAAATTTGTAAATTTTTTTTTATATTTTTGAAATATAAATGCAAGAGCATAAATGAAATCTACTTCTATATTCATGCAAGATCTAATATAAAATGTAAATCTAACACCAAAAAGATAGAGTTGTCTATCGCGGGTTCACCAAAATGTAAAGGATAAATTTGGGTGGTTTTTTAAATAGGGTTTTAACACTAGGGATTTGCATATGAAAGAAACCCTATGCCATATTAAACCATTTAAATTTAATTGTTATGATAAAGAATGTAAAGATGGAAATGTTTGCAACAAATAATGGAGTAAAATACATACCCCACATCATAGCATATCTAGAAATACCCTTTTTCTAATGCCTATGTTGAGTTTCTAGAAAATCTACAACCGGATCTCGAACAAAAATGCAGAGAAAAAAAATATCTAGAAATCTTTTTCTGATCTGGCTCAGTTCTGATTCTGACCTAAAAGTCAATGTCACCTTTGACCCAAAATTTCCAATTTTGACCCAGAACAAAATGTCAATTTTGACCCAGAACAAAATGTCAATTTTGACCCAGAACAAAATGTTGATTTTGACCCAGAATGTCCGATTTTGACCTATAACTCCCGAAACAACACCTGCAAATATCTGAAAAAGGGGGTTTTGGGGTGGCTATATAGGGTTTTACCTTAGTCAAACCCTCATTTTGGTGATTTCCACCTCCACGAATAGCGGAATGTATGTGTGTGTTTCTCTTAGAAATGGTTTTGAATGTATAATGCTAAGATCTAATCCTCTAGATTAAAACCCTAACATGAATTGAAAATGAGAAAGAAATGCATAGATTTGAATATAATAAAGAAATCATACCAAGCCCCCAAGGCTAAAGTATTCCTACCAAACTCACAATCCATAGTTATTACCCCATGATAGTATCTTTTGAATGCTTGAATGTTGAAAATAGTAGATCCAAGAAGAAGGAAAGAAGGCATAACTCTTTCATGCTCCAATGAAGGTCCACAACAACTTGTCCACAAAATGATTGTATGTATTAAGGAATCATTCTATCTTGTCTTTCTATATCATCCTCTTTATTTCTTGCATCATCATCATGTCATAATTGTAATCATGTCATTTCACGATTTCGTTTCATGATGAAATGAAGGCAAAAGAGAGTGTTTATATAGAGATCTCAATATAGACCTCCTAGGGCAATGTAAGGGACCCAAATTCAAATTTCACCTTGAATAATGGTCCAATTACAATCACCAACCAATGAGTGGATTTATTAATTCAAATATCGGAGAAAACACTTTTGCACCCTAACCTGGGGACCTATTTTTCAGTTTAGAACCCTAATAAGCTCTAGATTTGAAAGCGGGGACCAACACCTGACAGAGGTCAAAATCAACCTCGACCTTGAACTAGAAAAAGATAAACCTCAACCTTGACCTAGGTCAAGGTCGACCTCATTTCTTACCTAGGTTAGAATTGAATTCAACCCTGACTTGAGGTTTCAGGCAGGTCAACTTGAGAAATCTGCAAGATTCCCAGATCAGCCGGGGCCTAGGAAGGTTAGAAAACACACCAGAGTGCTGAGGAGAGGCACAAAGGCCATAGAGGACGTATGATGAAGATTAGGAGAGACAATACATAGGTTCTACCTAAAAATAAAGCCAGAGAGAAGGAAATTAAGGAGGATCCATAGGATCCGAACCCTAGTTTCATTTAGAAATGGAGAATTAAGTGTAGATGCATGCAAATCTTAATATGCAAGTGTACTAAATGTGGGTGCTAAACCTACCAAAATGGAAGTGCTTCCATTTTAAGATGATATAGGGGTAACACCCAGAACCATAACCAAAGTTTCATATGTGAACTATAATTTTGATCTATTTCGTGAATTATAGTTTAATAGTAAAGACATTATAGATACGATCAAAATCAAAGGAATGTTATAACAACCCTTAGCAAAAGCATGTGGTAGTAATTTAGACTCAGACACTGTATGATTTAATGGAAGTAATATATTACGTAAAAGGCTGCATTCCCTTTAATGAGGAATATTGTAATTTAGCAATCCTCTGCTTAGGTGGATTATTATTAATTTTTGGTTCAAGAAAATAGGAATTGCACCGATTACATTTCATTATGATCTACATCAGTAAACTACATGGAAAATGCCTGTAAATGTGGTATGATGAAATATTTTAGAGTTTTATCTTATCTAAAATTCAAGATGTTACAGATTACTAATGAACCAGGTAGATATAGTTTCATGTTGTAAGTGATGTCTGTGCAGGTTCAGGATAAATTTTATTCAGAAAGAAAATAGATAAGGAATTATATGAAATACTTCCCAAACGGAAGCAACAGTGTGAAAGTGGGCTCAAAATTTCTAGAAGAACTCTATGTAATAGTTAAGGTTATCAAGGATGTGGATTACCTCTCATGAGGGATCAAATTGTAAAAGGAGGAATGCCTCCTATTCTATTTTGTAATTTAGACTACAAGACATATTTCGAACCTTGGTCTCGGGCTAGACTGTAGGTTTTCTTCTCCGTTCTTTCCTACCAGTGCCATTAGTGAACGGAGTCAATGTATCTTTACCACTTTTTAATATAATAAAAACCATGGCTTAGGCCTTTTATCGATTATATATATATATATAATATTGTCAAATAAAAAATTCTTTTTCAGTAAAAATTTTTAAAATTTTAAAATTATATTAAAAATGTTCTTCTCATGTTTCTAGCACTTAAAAAATTGAATTTCTACATCATATAAAACTGTAAATTGTGGACAAGTGAACTTGGAAAAATCCAGAGAAAAATTCTACAAAAGAGATACTAATCTTTCAACAATGACAAAATATTTCAATCAACACCTACATCTGTTAGAATGAATTTAGAATAACTAAGAGGGGGGTGAATTAGTTATCCACAGGTCTATATGTACCAATTGAAACTTTATAGAACTTTAAACAACTCAGATCTGCTTGGTAGAAACAACATAAATCAATAACATAAATATGCAGTTTACTGTTCAAATGTAATCAACTTGCAGAAAATTAATAGTAAAACAAAACATAAACATTCACACAAGTTGACACCAAGATTTAACATGGAAACCCAATTTGGGAAAAACCACTAGTAACATGCTACCAAATTTTCACTCTTCTGAAGTGAGCTCTTTTATGAGCCAACCCTGTTAAAGGTTACAAACACACTGCTAAATGTGGCCTAGTTAAAGGATTTAATCACCCTGTTAGGAGTGGCCTTGTTAGAGGACTTAGAAAATTCCACCTGAATGTCACCTTGCTCAAAGGATTTATACAATGACTGGTAGGTCAACCTGGTTAAAGGATTTTGATTGATAAAATGGTTAGAAAGTAATCAGCAGGTGTGATATGATACATACAACTTACTTTGCAAATCTATATCTAATTCATCTCTAATGCTAATTCACTGAGTGACCTCCATTCTCATTTCAATCTTCAGATCTTCTTGGAAATCCATCAAGAAATCACTTTCACAATCCTCTGCTTCTCTGCTTAGCCTTCTCTTCTAGATCATTCCAATCAACCAATTAACCATGCAATTCTCTTTGCATACACTTAGCACACACTTCTCACAATTTGAATAACCCCTCGAGGTTATCTTATACCTCTTCATCTAGGTAAAATAAATATTTGCCACTCAATCAGGATCGTAGATCTTAGGTTAGGTTGGATCCAATAAATCTTTCCATCATTTACATTTAATTTAATTCTCCAAAGCAATAAAAAATTAAATCTTGAATCCATGCGTTAATTACGGTTACTCATGCATTAAATAATGTGGACCATTCATGCTTATCCTTAACTAACTTTACATATCCCAATAAATTTAATTATGTCGGCCAGAGATCTCAAATCTCAACATTTACCAAAATACTGGCGCTTGGCCAACACTGTGTTCTTCCACTCGGTCATCACTGATTTTATCAGTAATTTATTGGCACTTTGTCGACACTAGAAATTATGCTCAACATACACTGGTGCTCGGTTGACACAAACTTTGCTCAGCATATACTGGTCCCAATAAATTGACATCTTTATCTTAGTGTTATAGATAAACAACACATTACTTTTCCAATGTGCCAACTGATCAAGTACCCTTGTAGTTTCCCATAACTCAACCATTTCACCCAGTCTTCTTGTTATCCTTGCCTTCAATAGATATGATACTCAAACAGATAGAAATATTCTCACCAGTTAAGGTTTGACATCAATGAAAAAGAAACAATTGTTTACATTGTAGCTTTCCAACAATCTCCCTCTTTGGCATTGATGACAACACTAAACTTTAAAACAATAATTGTACAAACATAGTTACCATACAATCCAAAAATTCTGCCTGTGTTCCTTGATATGAACAAATATTCATTAATTTCTTTTGCTTCATTCTGATTCTCATCATGTAAAACATTTCTCCCTCTCTGTCTGTAAACACACTGAAATCTTTCTATTTATGTTCATCTGTATACTCCCTCTTTTAGTAATCTCTCCCTTTTTATCTAAGTAGTAAACTCTCCCTCTTTGACAACAATGCCAAAGATGTTGAAATATTCATCATGCAGATTCTTTGGTTCCACCTTTGTATCATGCTGTTCCTATCATCTTGCTTATGACTGTTCCTCTTTCCTGTCCTTGTCTTTTTTTCACATCTTTAGGTAGCTTCCTAAAGTGTTACTCCTATGCATCAATGTGTCAAATATTCTGAATACAACATTTGATGCAACACTTCCATTCTGAACTAGTTAGCCTCAGTTAGGGGAATTACCCCTAATTTACCTTGCAAATACTCATGAGCATCCTTGGGTAGTGCTTTTGTAAATAGGTCTGCCAACTATTCCTTAGTATGCACATACTCCAGTCTCACTTCCTTGTTTTGAACTAGCTCCCTCAAGTAATGATATTTGACAGCTAAATGCTTTGCCTTAGAGTGCATCATAGGGTTCTTAGAAATATTAATGTCACTCATGTTATCACAATATATAACAACTGGTACTGTGATCTCCTCTTTCATACCTTTAAGTAGTATCTTCAACCACACAATATTAGGGCAATTAACTGCTACTGCCACATATTAGGCTTCAACTATAGATTGTGAGGTGAAATTCTATTTCTCGCTTGTCCATGAAACCAATCTCTTTCCCAAAATAAATGTGCCACCTATGGTGCTTTTCCTATCATCCATGTTTCCAGCCCAATCAGAATTAGTGTAAACTCTGAGTTCAAACTTGTCACTCTTTTTGTAATACAGACCATATTCCTTTGTACCCTTCAAATATATTAGAATTATTTTTACTGCCATCATATGAGTCTCCTTGGGATTGGCAGAAAATCTTGCAACAATTCTAACAGCCAGAGCAATATCAGGTTAACTATGGACAACATATTGTAGCTTTCCAATCATTGACCTGTAAAGGGTTTAATTCATTTCTTTTGTATCATCATTTTTTGTTAACTTCTATCCAGTAGCCATGGGTGTACTTACTAGTTTTGATTCTTCCATTCAAAAAGTTTTTAGTATCTCCTTGACTTATTTTGATTGAGTAATGTAGATACCATTCTTGATTTGATATATTTGTAAGCCAACAAAAGAATTTGATTTCACCAAACATAGACATCTGAAAATCAGTTTGCATCTCTTTTACAAATGTTTGGCATAACACATCTTGTCTACCAAATATAATGTCATCAACAAAAATTTCAGCTAATAAAGTACCTTTACCTTGTTCTGTCTTCAAATACAAATTTCTATTGTCTTTGGTCCTTACGAATCCAATATTTATCAGATAATTGTGCAATCTTTCATACCATGCTCTTGGTGCTTGCTTCAGTCCATATAGTGCCTTGTGTAGTCTGCAAACCATGTTCCTTTTGCTTGGGTCAACAAATCCATCAGCTTGTTCAATGTACACTTCTTCTTCTAATATCCCATTCATAAATGTTGACTTTACATCCATTTGATAAACTTTAAAACCTTTGTAGGCTGCATATGCAAGTAAGGTTCTGACTCCTTCCAACCTTGCAACTGGGGAAAATGTTTCTCCATAATAAATTCCTTCCTCTTATGCATAACCCTTGCATACTAGTCTAGCTTTATTCCTTGGTACTTCTCCATGTTCATTCAGCTTATTTCTGAATACCCACTTAGTACCAATTACATTTTTGTCATTCGGCATAGGTACAAGTGTCCAAGTCTTGTTCTTTTCAATATGTTCAATCTCTTCATTCATGGCTTGTATCCAGTCTTCATTTTCTAAAGCATCTTTTACTGTTTTAGGATCAAATTCACATAACAAGCATGTACCGTCTCTCAACTTACTTCTTGTCATAACTACATAATCCTTCGATCTTATGATTTGATCAGGTTTGTGGTGCCTCCTCACATACTTTTCTAGAGTAGGTTCTTGTTTTTCTTTAGAGTCATTATTTACGTTCAATTTAGGTTGATTCTGTGTTTCGACATCTCCATTAGATAGCTCGGCAGTTACCTCTTATTGCTCGACAACCTCATTCTGTGACTCAGTAGGTGCTAGCTGTTTCTCAACAACCTCTTTCTTAGGTTCATGTAATACATTAGAATCTTCCTCATCCATATAGAAAAATGATTTGTAACTTTTAGGTTCCTGTATGCATTCTGCTTCATTTCTTTCTGCATATTCATCAATTCTAACTTTTGCACTTTCTATAATTTTATTAGTGTTAGAATTCAAACACTTATATGCTTTACTTCTAGTTGAATAACTAAGAAATATGCCATCCTCACCTTTAACATCAAGTTTTCCATTTTTGTTTTCCTTTAGTATGAAACATTTACTTCAAAAAACTTTGAAATATCTTACATTAGGTGCATATCCATACCATAGCTCATAAGGTGTAGCATTAGTACCTTTCTTGACTTGTACTCTATTCAGGGTATAGAATACTATACTCATAGCTTCTCTCCAATATTTTTGTGCAACATTTTTCTCCATCATTAGTGTTCTGGCATAGTCCATGATATATCTATTTCTTCTTTCAGCAATATCATTCTATGGTGGTGTCCTAGGTGCAGACATCTATCTTTTTATACCTTGGTCATTGTAGAACCTATTAAATTCATAAGAAATAAACTCACCTCCTTAGTCAGATCTCAAGCATTTCATACTTTTACCTGTCTCTTTTTCAACTTTTGCCAAGTACCACTTAAACAACTAGAATGCATCAAATTTTTCTTTAAGAAACATAATAGTCATCATTCTAGAGTAATCATCAACAAATAGAATGAAATATCTATCTCCACAGTAAATTTTCTCACTAATGGGACCACAAAGGTCAGTATGAGCCAATTCTAGAATTTCCTCAGAAGTATGAGTCTTGCTCTTGAAAGTAGACTTAGTCATTTTTCCCAACTAACATTGCTTACACATTGAATTTTCAGGTTTCTTTAACTTAGGCAGTCCTCTAACCTTTTTCAATTTGCTTATGCTTACCAAGTTATCAAAGTTTACATGACACAACCTTTTTTTCCATAGCCAAACATCATTATATTGTGCAAACAAGCATGTCTCATCAACTAAGTCCAGATAGAACAGGTTACCTTTTGTCTACTCTCCACTTCCAACTAGTTCTCTAGTGGCATCAAAGATCTTTGCCTTCTTGTGATGAAACTCAACTTTGTAACCAGAAGTATTCAGCTATGCAACACTCAATAAATTATAGTTAAGATCATCAACCCAATATACATTATCACATCTGATCTTTTTAGTCAATCTAATTGATCCTTTCCATTTAACAAGACATGGTCCATCATTACAAAATTTAACATAACCGCCTTTGCACTGATCTAAGGTCTCGAGTTTATTTTTATCACCAATAATGTGATGTGAAAAACCACTGTCAATAATCCAATGACCACCTTTACTCATATAAGAAATTAATGCGGTTTTCTCATCATCATCAAAATCATCTTTCATAGAAACATACACAACTTCTACATCATTTTCATCAAAATTGTCAGATCCACTGTCAGAAGCTTCTTCAGCTATATTGCAATATTTCTTACATTTTTCTTTGTAATCCTTATACTTTCTAAAGTCTCCGTCATCCTTTCTGTCTTTGTACTTACTATCTCTTCTTTAATCTTTGTCATTCTTATCAGGACATCTAGCCGCAATATGATCAACTTTGTTACATGAAAAACAAATGATAGGAAGTTTACCTTTGAATTTTCCTTTTCCTCTAGATAGTGTTCTTTCCATAAGTGCCTCAAGTTCTTCCAGATCATCATTTGTAGTGTTGCTGTCACTGTTCACACATTTATTTCCTTTCTTTGATTTTTTAAGGACCAACTGAGACTTGAATGCAAATTCAATAGCTTGTGGAGTGTAGTTATCAAAATTTGACATCTCAAATGCAGTAAGTCTTCCTACCAGACCTTCCAAAGTCAAATTATTATTAGGAGTACATCTCAATTCTTGAATTGTAGAGACTCTAATAGCATATAAAGGAAGAAGAGTCCTCAGTACCTTTCTCATAATGGTGTTATCATCAATGGTACCATTATCTCCTCTAATAACATTCATAACTTCTTTTATCCTACCACAATATTGAACTATATTTTCTCCTTGCATTTTCATTTCATCAAACTTACCTCTTAAACTTTCAGATTTGGCTCTTAGCACATTTGTATCTCCTCCATAGATGGTTGCTAGGGTATCCCACATCTACTTTGCATTCGTACAATTATTTATTTCTTCAAATTTAGGATAACTCAGGGATGATGCAATCTCCAACATTGCTTGATTGTGTTCCTTCTTTTCTCTTAACTGTTCAGCGATGAGAGGTGCTGGTGGGGCTACATAACCATGTTCAACATATCATTTAGCAGGATCACCAATACTAGCCAGATGTAATTTCATAAAAATCTTCCATGCTGGGAAGTTATCTTTGTTCAACTTTGGTACCTCCTTTTTATACATCTTTATCTTTCACTCTAAGTACCTTCAAACTATTTTCAAGAGACCAAAGCTCTGATACCAATTGTTAGAATGAATTTAGAATAACTAAGATGGGGGGTGAATCAGTTAACCATAGGTCTAGATGTACCTATATCATCTTGAAATGGAAGAAATTCCATGTTAGCCCTCCTTAGGGGATGTTTTTGACCTCCATCATATTGTCCCCTCCTTTCAGCATCGTCTCCTTCTTCTGTGCTGGTTTAGGACCCTGATTGGGCCTCTCCGGGCACCTTCTATTCCACCTGACACTTTTTCCAGGGGTTCTGACCCCCTGGGTCAAGGTCAACCTTAACCTTGACCTAGGTCAGGGTTGACCTTGACCCTGACCTAGGTCAGGGTTGACCTCAACTTTGACCTGGGTCCCCCTTTCAAATTTGGAAATTTGTCGGTTGTCGGGAGTAATCCAAAATTCATTTCCCGCTTCTGGGTCGACTATTTTGGGGTTTCGAAGCGGTAAATATTAAATTATATTTAATATAGGTCCACTTCTAGGGGCATGGGTCCAATTAGGATTTAATTCTCCTACGTCGGCCTCCTTAGAAGATTGTGCCCTAATTTCATATAAAAGGAAGCCTTCTCCTCTCATTTTCTCTAACTATCAACTAAGTGATAAGAGGTGATAAAAAAAAAAGTTCAACCATCCATTGCTCTACATGTTCTCAAGCTCTCAAGGTGTTCAATTCTTCCTATCAAGCATTCAAGTTCTCCATTGAAGATCAAGGATTCAAGCTTTCAAGCCTTTGAAGGGATTTGGTTCAAGCATTCAAGATTTATCATTCAAGCCCTAGATCTAGCCATCATGATGGTGTGATATTCCTTCAAGATCCTTTGTGCATCTTCAAGACTCTTTCATCATCTCTTCAAGGTGGATTCCAAGCATACAATCATGGAGGTTTATGGTTTCTAAAGTTCATGCTTTCATACTTACATACTTGCTTACATTTGAATTACAATTGCATATCTATTTCAATATCATAGATTCATTATTAGATTCAATTCTACTACTTGCTAGCATTCTTATTTTAATTATTGATTTCAAGGTTAATTCCTAAATTGGAGTTTGAATAAGGCAAACCCCTCACCCCCAACAAAAAAACCTCTCTTTCTTGTAGGTACAAGTTCAAAATTGAAGATTTGAGACCAGATCTGGATACCCTTTTCGGCAAACTTCCAAGATCTGTGAACAAAGTCACTTTCGGATCTGTGCAGGTTAGGGTTGACATTATTGGGTCAAGGTTGACATTTATGGGTCAAGGTCGACCTTTTTCATAAGACAACATCAAAATAGAAAAATATTTATGGGTTTTGTTCGTCTCTGCGTTTCCTTTTTGGATCATACTTTGGATTTTCCAGAAACTGAGTACAGACCCCAGAAAACAACATTCTTTGATCTGAAACATTTCAAGGTTAGTACTTTTCTATCATTCATTTCAATTTAAATCCTTAATCATTCTAAATCTATCACACATTTCAATTCATCCACACACACATTTTAAGAGGGAAACCTATGATCTCCTTCTTTATTCTTATTTCCCATAGATTGATTCAGTTATGTGTTGATCCTTTTTGGGTTGATCAATTTGAATCTTTCCTTTGTGCATTTAAGAATAATAGGGAAATATTGTTAAAATAAATAATAGAAATACAGAGAGAAATAGGAAATGTTTAATTCAATGAGAAGGAGATAGGAGATTTACCATGAATTAGCACAAAGAACAAGGAGCATTCACCAAAAAAATAACAAGGAGACAAGATTTTGGAAGGGGGAAAAGCATGAAAAAACCCCCGTGAATAAATATGAATGGG